>JBBPMP010000639.1:0-15577 GCA_038090395.1 Boletales sp. KT-2023a
GGTGAGGATGGCAGCTTCAGGAGATGCCTGCACCCTTGTACTGCCCTTGTCCTTGTATTTCGGAGGGGCGGAGTACAGATGGATTACAACAGCGGTGGTGAGGTGACCAAGGCAGAGTGGTGTTTAAGCGAAGAGAGGGGAAGAGCGAGATTGGACAGTGGAGTGGAGAGACTTAGTTGATATTCAAACTGAGGTGATCCTCAGCGAAGTACAGACTTTAAGTACAAGAGAGTGAGGGCTATGTAGCTGAGAGCATAGGGCAGAACTACGGAGTATGTAAAGGTACATACTAGTGGTGCGAACTCAGGGAAGGTGGAAGGTACAAGAATGGAGAAAGGGAACTAGACCAATTGCGAGGCACAGACAAGAACAATAGAGACAAAAGAAAACATAAGTGAATGTGGAACAATAGGAAGAACAAAAGGGAGAAACAGGACCTTAAGGGAACCGGATGTCCAGAGGTGTCTGGACTTGTTGCACGAAGGCAGACCAAGACAAGCGGACTTTGGACAGGACAGTGCAGAGTCGGACAAAGGGTGCGGATAAGGCAGATGAAGGCGAAAGGGCATGGGACATGACAACAATCCATTTTGCTGTTTAAGTAGGCATTGGATATGTCAACAGACCACACAGATGGAGGTCATGGATAGCAGCCAGTGCAAGGATGATGTGCAGAGTCGGAAGGTGCACAGTGGCAGTGAAAACCTTGAGATATTCATATCCAGCATGCTGAAAGCACCCTTGGGCCACTAAATAGCCCTTGAAATGCTCAAAGGAGCTGTCAACATGATACTTCTTGGTGAAATCCACTTAGAACCAATGACAGGACCATTCTTTGGCCTAGGGACAAGTTTCCATGTGCCATTCACTTTGTGAGCAGCCAATTCATCCAGTGCAGCCTGTTTCCACTCATTTGCCTCATTGCCTCACAATGCCTCCTTGCATGACCTCAGATGAGCTGTATTTGCACTCAAGCACTGTGCAAAATCAGCCTCTTCATTGTCTGAATCATCTGGATCCTGAGAAATCAGTTTTGCAAGAGGACCAGGTGTCCTGGGTTTGTCATCCTGTGCTTCCAGAGGATCGAGCAGCCCTCCATGAGGTAGAATCACAGGCATTGAGGTGTTATCATCATCATCAACATCATTAGTGACCATGGGCAGCACATAAGGAGTGGGAATGGGAGCATGGATAGGGCCAGGGTGTGATTGAGTGATAGATGGGGTAGCTGTGGTGCATTCATCAAAATCAGCATGTTCTGAGATTATTGTGTGCTTTGTGGTCAGATTATAAAACTTCCAACCTTTGTACCCATCTGGATAGCCAATGAACACGCATTTCTCATAGTGAGGACACATGGCGTCGTGTTTGTCCTTCTGGATGTGCACATAGGTGGTGAAGCCCCAGACACAAAGATGGGAGACATCTGGCTTGTGTCCATGCCTAGTGGGGGATCTATTCCACACATGGACAAGTGCAGCTAGTGCTTTGACCCAGAATGCCATTGTGAGACAAGATTCATTCAACATCACTAAGCATTTCTGCACTATGCTTGGACTTGGTTCAATTCAGTAGGTTTAGCTTCTTTGCATTGTTACACAATCAGGGGGGATTTAGATGTGCTTTGATTGTGCACTTTGTGCATTTTGGACTAGTTTTGGTTACTTACTTGTCAGTCATATTGTGACTGACTATTTGCCTTTGTTTACTGCATAGTTAATGTGTTGGAGTCCACTGTCTTTGCTTTCTTCAGTTTCTGACAGTGTACTCCAAGTGTGTAGTACTTGCACCACTTAATTCTAGTTTCTGACAGTGGACTCCAGCTGCTTAACAAATTGTTCCTGAATGTGAGGTGGTGGAGCAAGTGGAGGTGGAATAGAAGCTTGCTCAACCAAATCTGCATGTTCTGAGATGATGGTATGCATGGTGGTTGGATTGTAGAATTTTCAACCTTTGTACCCATCTGGATACTCAATGAAGACACACTTGTCATAGTGTGGGTGCAGTGTTACATTTGTTTATGTCACACTCTGCACTTTTTGGGAGATTTTACTTAGTCATGTTCTCAGCCACTAATGGTGTGGCATTGTTGTGTACTGTTATTGTAGCACTCTTGATGTAGTCCAGAGCTCACTGTCTTTGTCTCTCAGTTTCTGACAGTGAGCTCCAGGTATGTCTAACTATGCTACTCAAATACATTTAGTTTCTGACAGTAAGCTTCAGCTAAGTGAAGTCAGCTATTAATACACAGTACCTGGTGTTTGTCCTTTTGGACATGCACATAGGCTGTTGATCCCCAGACTCACAGGTAAGAGACATCCAGCTTATGACTATGCCAGAGCTCAAAGGAAGTGTTAAATGTGCTTTGATTGTGCACTTTGTGCATTTTGGACCAGTTTGGTTACTTACTTGTCAGTCACATTGTGACTGACTATTTACATTTGTTTACTGTATAGTTAATATGTTGGAGTCCACTGTCTTCACTTTCTTCAGTTTCTGACAGTGGACTCCAGGTGTGTAGTATTTACATCACTTAATTCCAGTTTCTGATACAAGTGGACTCCAGCTGTGTGACTCCAGCTGCTTAACAGGAAGTAGTGTTGTCCAGGGCAGCTGTGGGGCATCAATTCCAGACTGCTATGAGTGCTTTCCCCCAAAATGCCATAGCAAGGCCAGATTCCTGCAGCATGGCAGTGATCCACTCAGAGAGCATCCTATTGGCTTGCTCAGCCACTTTGCTGTGGACATGCATGAACTATGTGCTGGCACTCAATACCACACTCAGTTGTGAAACTCATGTACTTGCCACCCTTGTTGTCTCACAGAGTTTTGATCTTCTGCTCAGTCTGGTTCCCAGCTTCAGTGGGTTGAATAGCTGTTGTGACTTGTCGTGACAAGTCACAGACAAGCCATGACAAATCATGACAACTGTTCAACCTACTGAAGAGCAAACACCTTAAATTGCTTAAAAGCATCAAAAACATCTGATTTCACATGAATGGGCAGTACAAAACAAAACTGGGAGTAGTCACTGATGAAAGTGACCCAATAGCAATAGCAAGAGGAGGTAGTTTATGGCACTTGGTGGACATTAGAGTGAATGAGTTTGAGAAGGCTCAAAGCATGAGATGTCAAGCTTTGGAATTGATTTGTGCTCATTTTACCAGCCAGGCATGGCTCACAGATAGGATGAAGCAATGATTTGGTGTCAAGCCTCATCCCAGTCACCATGTTTCACTCAAAGAGCAGTTTTACCTCAGACATGTTGGTGTGAGCAAATTGGCAATGCCAAAGCAACAGGTCAATTGGAAGAGTGGTTGCAGGGTGTGCATGCTCAGTTATGGCTTGAGTCACACCATCCAGAAACATGGTATTGTGACTATTAATGGTGACAATAAAGAGTGGGGGCCCAGAAATGCATGAAAATATCATGTAAGTGGCATTGATATGTACAACAATTGAAAAATGCCTGGTTAGGTACAGCACAGCCAGGAGATTGTTCCAGAACTCAGGAACATGCAATACATTTGCAAACTTGACTGCTCAGCCTCTCTTTCCATCTATCACTGGCTTGAACACCACAATGTCAAATGAGGAGCTGCAAAGATCCTGGAAGCAAAGCATGCAGTTTTCAACTCTAGCAGCAAGAGAGGGAGCAATTCCTTGGGGCACTTTTGGATGTTGAAGAACTCATCATATGCCATAAAGTGACTGCTGGCCTTCTGCTGAACAAGAACCTTCTTGAGTGCAGCCCAGGCCTCAGTGGGGTTGTCCTGGTGTGCTCTGATGTGGACTCACTGGTCAGGCAGAATGCTGAGCATCAGCTTGCTGGCTGCCTTGTCCTGTTTGATGTCCCAAGTGGTCTGCTCAGCTCCAGCAGTAGTGGGGCAAGTCTCTTTGCCATTGATGAGCCTCCAGAGACCTTTGGAGCAAAGTAGGGCCTTCATCTCCTTGCTCCAGGTGATGTAGTTTGTACCAGAGAATGGCTGAATATGATGGGAGTGGTGTGGTTTCTCCAAAGACATTTTGGCTAAGTGAGAAGTTTTCTTTGAGAGGAAAAGGATGCAATGTGTGCAACTAGAGCATGGGGCTCATAACCAGTTAAACAGCTGGAGTCACACAGCTGAAGTTCACTGTCAGAAACTAGAATTGAGCAATGTAAATACTACACACCTGGAGTCCACTGTTAGGAACTGAAAAAAGTGAAGATAGTGGACTCCATATTAACTATGTAGTAAATCAATGCAAATAGTCAGTTACAATATGACTGACAAGTAAGTAGCTAAAATAGTAAAAGTATGCAAAGTGCACAATCAAATCATATCTAATACAATCAAAGTATATCCAACACCCACCACATTTTTCAAGTTGTTTGTACATATGTCATTTTGAATAAAATTTTCCAGCATTGAGGGAACTCTAATGGTTTCTTGCAAACTGCAGTACTGCCATTTACTGCTATGCTTGGTCCAGGTAGGGATGAGCATAGGCTCAAAGAAGAACTAAAAATAATGTCAATGTTCATGGAGTCCGAGTGTCACATCCCATGTCCTTTCCACATCATCCACACCATTCTCCGACTTCTCTGCCTTGCAATCCACTGTCATGTCACCCCCTCCACATTCCATCACTCATTGTCTGCTGCCAGGCAACAACTGTGCCTTTCCCTTACTTGTCCATCATCCCTGGCAGGTCCCTGTTCTCATCCCTGTACATAGTTTTCCATTCCACTCTAGACCTATCTCTGTCCCTGGTTGTACTCCATCCTCCCTGTAGTAGTAATCCACCCTTCCTGTCTTATGTTACTCTGCTACTCCACTCTCCATCTACCCTTAGTACAGCCTTCATTCTCCATGTACTTAATCCACTCTCACTGAGGACTTAATCCTCAGTTTGTAAATCCACAAAGTTACCTCTGGTCACTTTCCATGCGATCTCCTCTCACTCTCTTCACTCTCACTCTCTGTCCACCTTGATAGCTCTCTGCTATTGTTGTAACTCTGTCTACTCCATTCTCCAAGATATGAGAATAGGGCAGTACAAGGGTGCAGGCAAACCTGAAGCTGCAGTCCTCACCCTTCATCTCTGTCTCTGCCTCTGACCCTCAACCTCCTCTCCCCCTATGTCTGCTCTGCACCTTTGCACCTCCAGTGACTAGTGGAACCAGACTTGACACTGAGCAAGACTTGCTAGATAATGAAGGGTTCAACTGATAAGACAATCAGCAGAGGATCAGAGATTCAATTGATGTAGAGAGTCAATGGAGAGATCAAAAAATTGATGGAGAGATCAAAGAGTCCATGGAGAAATCAAAGAGTTCATGGAGAGATCAAAGAGTCATCTGACAGAAAGCCAATGAAGGGATCAAAGAGTTTTTGAGTGAGACAAGGTAAGATTGAGCAGAACTATGTAAGCTAAGGTACAAACAATGTACAACTAAGGCCTAAGTATTGCTCTAGATAAGATTAAAGCTCAGAAAGGAAAGATAAGGTTTATCTCATGGTAGAGATAAGAGGAACATGAGGTGATGGAAATGAAGGACATGATGCAGAGATAAGAACAGCATGTGATGAATGTGTTGTATATTCTAGAACACTTTAAAGAACATAGAAAGGTCCCAGATAGTGCCAGTCTAAGTATGACAAAAGAAAAAGAGGGAATTGTAACATTGACCAATTCTCCAACGTTCCCTCTTCCTCTTCAAAGCAAAGTGCTGCTGCCCATCCTTCATGCATTTCTAACCTGAGCTGGTTTAGGTCTCTGCCTTCCTCTGTCTGCTGTTGGTTATCAGGCAATCCTTTCAACTAATATTAGTGGTATGTAAGTGGTGCTCCCTCTTGTCAAAAGTTTCTTTTTTCTAATACCTGAGTAGTCTGCATTCATAGTGTGCTTGGTTTCAATGGAGTTGTTGGCAAACTGGCCCTTGGACTTGTTTAGGCTGGTGATTGATAAGCATTTACTACCAGCTCATGCATGCTGATATCATTGGACAGGATTTAACATGGCAAAAGGTGACCTAGTTTGATTCATGTTGTTCCCCAACCCAATGGGATTCAAGTTTTATTATTCCTCCATCAATTTTATTACCATGCCTGCTGGGATGGCTACCTTTGGCTTTTGCACCAGTGCCATGCAGCTTATTATGCTTGAGGTATATTGTCTCCAAGTAGTCTTTCTCATAAGCTGCTTTACTGCACCTCAGCTCAAAGTCAGCTTGCCTATCATGTCCATGTTCACACTCAATGACCTCACACAATCCCAAAGAATCCTGTGACATGGTCAAGACTTTGTAATCCTTGAGAGGAATCATAATCACCTTATGCTGTGCTGGGATCTTAATCTTTGTCTGGAATACAGCATTTGGTTGCCTGCAGCTATGGCCATGTCATCAGGGTTCCAGGGTATTTATTGTTAGCCACTGCCTACAGCTCAGAAGCAGGAGTATGTTCCAACTTCTTGACCTGGAACCCAAGCACTGGATGTGTTGTGCTGCCTATACATATTGCCTGAGCCAAATCCTACCACCTTCTTTGATGATAATTCCCCTTTTCCTCCTCAACACACAGCCACCTTCACACAATCAGATGCTTTGTTTGAAGTAGTCCATCATCCCTTGATGCCACCAGTATGTAGCTTTATGTACTCTGCTACTCCAACCTCCATCACCCCTTAGCATAGCCTTGGACTTCTTGTATTTAGTTCTGTTCCTGCTGAGGACTTATTCCTCAGTTCATAAATCAACTTCATCACCCCCAGTCTCCACTCTTGTCCTCTCACTCTCTCCCCCTTTGCCTTGGTAGCCTTGGCTATCATTGTACCACATCTGACTCCACCCTCTGAAATCTGAGGACTGGACAGTGCAATGGTGTAGGCTACCCCTGAAGCCAAGTCCTCTCCATACAACTCCAACCTTGCCTTCAACCTCTGGCCTCTGCATTCCACCCAGGTCTACTCTGTCTATCTGCTCACCCAGAGACCAGAGGACCTGGACTTGACACAGAGCCTAATCCATTTTATTCAAAAGGAAACTCTAATGGTGTTGTATTGACAGTGCTTGACTAGTAGCAAATACAAATATAGTGTTATGTTCAAGATGGTAGTTTTGCATTGTCACTGGTAGTAGAGAACAAGCCAGGGCCTGAGCCAGGGCCAGGCCAGAGCCAGGTCCTACCAAGGGCTCAAGGCTTGGGCTTAATATTTGACAGGCCAAAGTCAGGGCTTTGAGCCTAAGCCAGGCCTTGCAAATCACTACCTTTTACCACACTATATCCTGGTCTGTATAGTGTTATGTATTATTGTGGACAACTGTCATATCCACCATGGTGAGGAGATTTGAGTGCTTGTGGAGGACATGTACCATAAATTAATCAGTTCTATTACTTGTTGTTCCAATGTTTTTGTGCATCAGGATATACACATAGCATAGTTATACAACATTGTGATGTACTATAAATTATGTGATAAGTATTTCCTCATTCTTCTTGGTCTCCTTTACAACAACAAAACCCTCTGATGTGGGGGGCCATGGGTTTTGTAAATCACATATGTAAAATAAGTTATAGTTAGTGGTTGGATCAGCATTGCCTTCCACCATCAGCAGTCCTGAAAGTGTAGAACCACCACTATTGTGATAGCACTTCATATAAAAAATATGCTTCTTTCATGATGGAGAGATGATCCTAGTGGTGTCATATTTCATATCCAACAATGATAACATGTTGCTTCATTTGCACTTTGCTTCTGGCCCATTCTACCAAATTGTACTTCCTTTTTTCAAATGAATGATGTCAGCCTTTGGAATTCTGGCTTCAACCAGTACCTGCTCATCTATTTCTGCAAGGATATCTGGTCCAATGCCTTGAACATTGAGCATGTATTTATAGGTAGATACATGCCATACATCAAGATGCATTATATATAGTCCTCTATGAGGGGATGCTATTGGTTATGGTTGCAACCAATTTGGACCAGTTTTCATCTGGTTTTTATTTTTATTTTAAATCCAAAAGACAAGATTTTTTTTTCTCAATTAGCAAAGACTGGACTGTTGGTCCTTTTTGTTTTTTTGTTTTTTTTTTAATCCATTTTTGTCCTTTAGCAGAGTAGTACTCTATGTAGGACAACCTAACTAGCTTGTGGGGCCCCCTGTCCTGCCACTCTCCTGATTTTGCAAATGCCCTACTATAAGGTTGCTCTCTAGTAGTCCACCATTCCTGCTGGCCATTTTAGATGCAACAATCTCCTGAGATGCAATAGCTGATGGGTGTGGTGCATGAGTGGTATGTAGTGCATTGTTTGTGGGTGTACATGTACTAAGATCTCCTGAGAGGTCTGTTGTATGAGCAGGAAAAGGGGTTGCAGTGCAAGATGAGATGAGAGGAGGGGACAGCTCCTTGGTGGTGCACATGAACTTGGCATGTCTCTTCTTGTGTGGATATTTTGAGTGCAGTCTAACCTCTATTCTTCTTTCCTCTCATACTCTGACTTATTCCCCTCCAGTCTGGCTGATCCTTCATAGACATCTAGATAATGTTGTCTGGCAATCTTGTTTACTGCTGCCACTTGTCATGTGTGTGCTGTGTTGTGTGTTATTTTGGTTTTCTTGTGTGTGACTGGTACATTACTGAATGTATTGTTCAAATGGCCCATGGTGTTGATGAAGCATATTGTTGCATTGTATGCTTTGTCATCTGTGAGTAAGTGGGATATGTTGTTTGCTCTATGGCCTAGTTGGTTTTGAAGGATTTGGTGCTCTCAAACATAATGTGGGCATTTGAGGAGAAAGTGGGCAACCATTTTAGTGATTTGGGCTGGGGTGCAGTGGGGGCAATACAGGGTGTTCGATTTTTTTGATGCAGTGGAGATGGTAATTTAGCGTGATATGACCTGTTTGTAACCAAATCAGTAAGGAGACATGTCTTTGAGTGTATGAAGATGCTAGGTTGGTGAAGGTGTTCAAGGGTTCTGTTGTCCCAAATTTTTTGGCTAGGGTGAATCTTGGCAAATTCTTCCGAGTCCTTGTCCATCGTTGCTTCAAGGTTTCACATTGGTGTTGCTTCAGAGCAGAGATGCTTTCAAGAAGGGGGTTGTGTCAGAGAAAGGGGGGTAGGAGTTTTTTCTTGCTTGAGTGTATTGGGGAATTTGCTGCATGACAAGCTTCTTTGTCAGCAATTTCATTATCTTTGATCCCTTGATGACCCAGGATCCAGTTGATGACTATGTCATTACCATTGAGGCAGTGCTTTCAGTGTACTTTCTTGAGGGTTATGTGTAGGTGGTGAAGGATGTAGTGGTGGTCTGGACATCAGGTTGAAGCTGGAGTGGACTGCTGCCTGGTTATCAACATAGATTAGTGATGGTGTGGTGGGATTAATTTCAGTGAGGAGAAGTGTTGCTGCTAACATAAGTCCTACTGCTTCTGCTTCATATACTGTGTGTTCTTTTGTGCTTCCCAGGTGGTAATGTAGGACTCTTGGGGGTTTATTGTGGCTGATTACTACCACAGCTGCACTGATTTTTCTGTCTATGCCTGATCCATTGCAGTATATGTGTGTGATGTTGGCATGTTCTTGCACTATGTGTTCATCTTGAGCTGTATTCCTGTTTGGTGCTACATGGGAGGTGAAGGGTGGAGTGTTGGACTTTGGTCTGTCACTAAGTATTGGTTCTATATCTGAGGGGATAATATTATAAGTGTGACATAAGTAGTGGAGTGAGGAGTGGTGTCTTTTTATGAAGATGCATGCTGCACAGCACATGTGTTTGCAGATAGGGTGAGGTTCTGGTAGCAATGCTAGATGCAGGGCAGCTTGATTACATAGGTTTTGGATTTGGTGAGTGATTGGCCAGATGTTGCTGAGGGTTTCTAGGATGTCCATGGCAGTTGTTTGCATGGCACCTGTGATACTTATCAGAGCAATATGTTGGATTGAGCTGAGTTTTTGTATGACTCCTTTGGAACCTGTTTGAGTTTCATCAGTGTGATTGGAGTACATTGGTCAGCACCAAACATGAACAGTGTAAAACATCTTTGGGATTGCAACAGTGAGATATAGCTGCTTCATCAGTGAAAGGGGTATCCCTCCCGATGTATGTGATAAGTGTTTGAGTTGGAGGGTAGGCCATTCCTTTTGCTATGGCATATGAGATTTGTTCATTCCAGTGCAATGTTCAGTCAATGATGACACCTAAGAATTTGTGCTTGGCTGAGGACAGGATAACTATACCCTTCAGTATCAGATTCAGTCTACAGTATGTTTGCTGGCCTGTGGACTGAAGTTGATTAGTGCAAATTTCAATGTTTTGAATCTGGAGTTGTGATTCTTAGCCCATTCATATCTGCCATTATCCCTTTCCATCATGTCTTTTAGTGTTGTGTGTGTTTCTTCAAACATTTTTCCTATTGCTAATGGCATCATGTCATTGATGAAGGCTTGTACACTTTCTGTGTTCTCATTGCCTGGTGATATGTCTGGTATATCAGCATTGTATATGATGTAGAGGACCATAGGGAGGGGGTCTCCCTGTCCTATTCTGTTGTTAATCAGGATCCATTCGTCCAATCTGTAACTGTCAAACTTGAGTTTCATTTTTTGGTTTGTTAGCATTAGTTCAATGAAGTTGATTATATGGTCTGGTACTTGTCTTGTGTGCATGTTGTGGATAAGTCGCTTCATGACTGTATTTGGGAAAGTGCCTTTGATGTCTAGGAGTAGGACAGATACTACTTTTCTTTGGCACCAGGCATTTTTGATTGTTGATTCTAGAAGCAAGTTGGTGGTGGAGTGGCCTGGATGTCCACCGAAGTGGTTGGTTGGTAAAAGGTTATGAAGTTCTAGTGTCTGTGAAAGGTTATTAGCTATGATGGATAAGAGGAGTTTGTATGTAGTATTTAGAAAGGCTATAGGATGGTACACTTTGGGTAGAGAGTAGTCCAGTTGTCCTGGTTTGTGGAGGACTACGGTTATGAATTCTCTCCAGGGTTCATAGAAAGTTTTGAGGTGGAAGATGGTGTGAAAGATGTGGAGGAGGTAAGGCATTAGTAATTCTATGCATTGCTTGAAGACAATGTTGCTGATGCCATCAGGTCCTGGCACTTTGTAAGGACTGAGCTTGGATATTACTTTTAATAGCAATTCCTCTGTGACTGGGATTGTTGATGGGATGGCCTCTGGGTATGGGAATTCATCAGGTGTTAGCTGATCAACGGGTGGAGGGGGAAAGAACAAGTTAGTGAGAATGTTGCTCTTTTTGAGGTTGGTTGTGGCTAAATTTTCGGAATGGGGGCAGTGGTGCATTGGGTGAATAGTTCAGATGTGTGATCAGTGCAGAACACATTGTCCACACAAGTCCAGTTCTTGATGTTTGATGCCTCTAGTGTGGGTAGGTCCTTTGGCAGTGGCATAAACATGGAGTGGTCTGCTAGGAGGGATGGTAGCAGGTTAGCTTTATTTAGGTGGTATGTCATGAGGAGGTGGTTGTTTCACTTGTCTTCCCATAGAGGGTGGTGTCTGTTGAAGTCACTGAGCCATATGATATGGTCTTGCTCATTTTGGTGGAGCATTTGGATATAGGAGTCTAGAAATGTCTTGAGCATTTTTTTGGTTTCATCCAATTGTATGTCATTGTAGATGTTGATGATGGTGCAGTTGCCAAAGTTGCCTGATAGTTGGATGACTATGACATCACAAGAGGGGAATGGGATTTGTTTCCAGTGGTTTGTGTTGATGTCTTTTGAAATTAGCATGACCATTCTGTAACAAGAAGCTTTGTCAGTGAATTGTGTGAATGAGAAGATGGAATAGAAGGAGTGGAGGCAAAATGTATTTCTCATCTCATTGACATGCAGTTCTTGAAGGGCAAATATGTTCCAATTCTTGATGTCTGGTCCATTGAGTATGGTGTGTTGGGCTGTTAGAGAAGTGTTGAGGTTTTGTTGCCAAATGTGAAGCATGGTGAAGGTTGGGATGTTAGGTCTAATATTCATTTAAAGAATACAATGGGGAGGACATGGGTTGCAGGAGTGATGTGAAGGAGTAGAAAGATCCCTCTGGGGTGGTGGAATGGGAATGAGAACAATGGGGGAGGGCAGGATTGGGGATTGGGTGTTGGGATGTGCTGGGGTGTATGACAGTGTTGCTGGACCTTTGCCAAGGGTTTGTGTCTGGTTCAGGAGGAGGGTCATCATCATCGATGCAGGGAATGTGTGTGTTTGGGGCATAGGTTTGGGGTTTGTGGGGAAGATGATGTTGGTGTTTGTGTTGATTTTTCCATGTTCGTTGGGTTGAGGGTTTGTCAGTTCTAATTTGAGTCAGGTTGAGTGTGGTTTGGCAGTAAGTTGGTTGCTGATGCTGCTGATGGTGTTGTGAGGGCTCAGGGAATGGCAGGTTGGAATGGGTGGACTGGGTGGGGTGAGGCTGTTTGGGTTTGGGGGTAGAAGGACATGGGTTCATTTTTCATTCATTGGGAAGTACTGTATGGCATTTTGGTTTTCTGGGCATTTTTCATCGAGCATTTGACAGTGGCAGGTAAACTCTGGGCATTTCCTGTTGTAGCTCTTGTGGTCTCTGGAGTCACAACTGACACAGTAGAAGTTGGTGGGATTGTTGCACTTAGCTGAGTTATGTGAACCCCCACAGATGCTGCAGACGTCTGACTTGCTGTGACATTTCTTTGCAATGTGTCCCCATTAGGCAATGACATGGGTATACCCCTGGATATCAGCAGTCATACCCACACCCATATCCAGGTATATACCCATGCCCAACAGTATGGGTGTGAGTATCACCATGGGTCAGCAATGGCCATACCCCTACCCATACCCATAAGGTACCCATACCCACAACCCACCATGGGTATCACATACATATCCATGTCATTGCCTATGCCAACTGTTGAGAATGTAGCATGACTGACTATGACATGTAGCCTAACTGACTACATGATCACCTGACTTTGTCAGAGAACAATAGAATGTCACAGAATAACATAGAATGTTCTAGATACTGAAATGAAACAGAACAGAATGCATTGGAGTAAACTGGAGTGCATCAGAGTAAACTGGAGTGCATTGGAACATTCAGGGAATGTCATGGAATGTCATAGAATATTGAAGAACACTCTAGACAATTATTCATCACGCTTTATAAGCTAACACTGACCATGTGACATAGAGAATTATATGCTATTGGCTAGAATATATACATACACAAAGCATGTATATAAAGGCTGCTACATACTGTAGCTTCCCCTGTAAACACAGGGAGCTCAAATACATTCTAGCTTTGATCTTCTTCTGCTACCAAAGTAGCACCTTTGGTTGTTCACCTCATATATCATCCTAGTGAGTATTCCCACTAGAGACCTATATTCCTTTGTCCCCTCACATTTGGGATACTCTTTATTCCCAAAATCAACTACTAGCTTAAGGTTCATAATGGACAATGTGTAATGTATGGGGTTAGCATTATGCCAATGTAGCATTGCATGTCAAGCATTTAAGGTTTATTATGGATGCTTATAATGTCTCAGCTTGGAATCATTGTCACATATACAGTATATATAGCCATACTACTGTATATACCCACCAATACCATTACTGTAAAGATATTCAATGACCAAAGTTTCAAGAACTGCTTAGAAGGAGAAGAAGATGCAATTCCAAAACTTGAGAACTAGGATGAATACATGAGGGCTTATATACCAACTAGAATGGCTATGTACACTGCCTTACATGTGTGATACACATGTTCCTTATCAGCCTCATGTATGAGAAATATTACTAATCATGAGAAAAAGAAGATAGTAAATATAGAATGTGAGAAAGGAATGAAAATATCCTAACACTTACAATATACCTACCTCATGGGTATGGGTATAGGTGTGGGTGTCAGATGGCCATACCCCTACCCATACCCACAACCCACCATGGGTATCACATACCCATGTCATTGCCTAGTCCCCATCATTGGCATTTGACACATTGACATGGTTCCAGTTTGTTCTTGTAGGAGAAGAGCTTCTCTTTGTTGATGATCACTCTATTTGATAAATGAGTTGGCACTTTGGGGGTCAAATGAAAGAGAAGATTGTGTGGGCTTTCATCTGATTTGCTGAATATCAGTAGATTGGTGTGATCCAATGCATGACAACAATGGAGTTGGCTGGTAGTGAGTTCTCTTCTTCTATTGCTTTGGCTATGTCATCATCATGGAGGTTGTGTCATATGGAGAGGTAGGGGACTACTATGTGGTATAGCCAGTCTTTGATTTGAGCTTGGATGTCTAGTTTTTTAATGATGTGATCAATGTGGGGCTTTGAGTGGAGCCAGTTGGCTCTTTCTGTGGTGTTAGTTTTGATAAGGACTCTGCCACTCTTGAGGAGGGCTACTGCTTTGATTTGGATCAGGGGAGCATTCTTGTCTGTGACAAGGTCAATGGCTTTCTTGAGCTTGTCTACAAAGGAGTGGCCAGTGTCAGTGTTATCATGTAGTTTTTTTATCAGGAAGAGGGTTGAATAAGAGTTGTTGGGAGCAAGTGGATGATCTTGCAATAGCTGACTGTGCTACAATTTATTCAAGTGGGGGCTGTTTAATGGCCTCTGCATAACTAGAGGGGGGAGGCATATGAGCAAGTTGAGCTGTGGGGAAGGAAGATACTTTTTGAGCTAGTTCATCTATGATATGGCATGTCTTGTTTAGTATGGATGTGAAATTAGTGAGGTCTATAGGGGGTGGGGGATCGCTCAGTATTAAGGAGTCTATGTGGTTTTTGATGGTATCTGCTGCTTGGAGTAGTTTGCCTAATTGTGGGGTTAGTGCTACTATGTATGACCTGGGAAGAAATGTGTTTAGCTGATTGCTCCAAGTTAAGTGAACCAAGGAGGAATGCCACTGCTTGTATGGCCTCAATTATTGGTTTTGCTGTGTTTTTGATCTGGGTTATGTGTAAGAGGGTGGTTGAGAGTGATGGCAAGGTGATAGGTTCTCCTATGGGGATTAGTAGAATGCATTCAAGATAACTTGAAGCCAAACCTGTAGTCTGGTCTTTAACTTTGTGGAATTGGTTGATGAGTTCTTCCCTGAAAATATTGGTTGCATTGGAGGATCAGATCCTCATTACTGGAGTAGTTGAATTATTAGTCCCTGGTGTCATGGATTGATGGGTGCTCCCCAGGGACATTGGTATTGTATGGCTTTTGGGTAGTTAGTGCATTGGGTGTTACCTTAAGGCTTTTGCTTCTATTGTTGTTTTCAGGGTCCTTGTGGGGGTGCCACATGGTAGAGGACAAGAAGCTCTGCTGGTCCATTTGCAACCACTGTTAGTCCAATTTGGTCTGCAGTCTTTTGAGCAGTCTTTAACTGGACTTTAAAACACTAGATGTGCTCCATACCTGTCACTTCTAGCATTTTAAAATCTAATTTGGTCCAGTTTTGTCTTTTTTTGTGGAAAAACCAATCCTACCAAAAGTGAAATTACATATTGAGACTGAAACTTCAAAAAAGTGATTCCAAAAAGAAAGAAAAGTTCCAAATTTTGTGTCATATAAATATTTTTTGATGAATTATTTATATCATTTT
>JBBPMP010000640.1:0-15565 GCA_038090395.1 Boletales sp. KT-2023a
TAAGTGGTCTGATGACCATCAGAAATCTCCATTTCTCTCATGGCCCATTTTCTGCTGCTGTACCATTCATAGTTTGTATTTTGTGGAGAGGAATTAAGCACCAGTTTTGAGCCCCAGCCATGCTCACTAGGAGATGCCTCTTGGCATTGGCTAACTGTGGTAAAAGATAAACTATCGTTAAATTCCTCTTCATCCAAAGATTCTTCAATGGTTAAACAATTGTATCTGTTTTTAATCTCCACAAACTGAACACCCTGACTGTTCAGTTCACCTTGCCTTTTCCCTTCTTATCATTGTTAGTCTTCATGTTGTAAAAATAAGCCTTCATTTCATTGAAGGTCATGTGCCACACAGCAGCGAAAGGATCAGCATTCTGGGGCATCTCGTTTGCACCAGATGGTTGCCCCCCAGCTCTTCCATTTTTGTCTTTGATTTCTGAATCATTGCTCATCTTTGCAGTGCAAGCACTCCACTTCTTGCATGAGCAAGACTCTTTGTGGTTATTGCCCAGGAAATGACATTCTGGGCATTCAATCTTGGGCTTCTTGCATTCTTTGGTGAAGTGCCCTTCTTCACTGCAGTTGAAGTAGCTGCCCTTTTTGGCACCACCTCCTTTTCCTTTTCTGGCCAAAGCTGCATTTACATGAGACTCTTTACATATTCCAGAGTTTCCTCCAGAGTTTCCTTGGAAATGTCAGAATGCCTCATACTGCAATCTGATCATTTTTACCTCTTCAAGGATTTCCACAATCATGTTTTTGTGTCACCCTTTGAAGAGCTCTTGTCTGATTTCAGAGTTTATAGCTCCTTTGATAAAGTAAATGCCAGACGCTTCGTCTAGCCCTGATTGGTGATAATATTTTGGCCATTCAGCTAGGAAATTGACAATGCCTTGGCTCCCTTGCCAAGTTTTCATCAGCTTGTCCTTGGTGAAGTCTCTTTGTAATTGTGGCCAAAAGACTGCTTCTATTTCCCTTTTGAGAACCACCCATGTTGTAAGTCAGGTGATTCCTCATACCAAATTGGCTAGTTCCATATCAGCATAGTACCCTCCTCAGGTGCCATGTAGATGTGCTAAGACTGCATAGGCCCTGTTCTTGCCATGGTATACCTTATCCCCTTCATTGTCAGTGTACATGAACTGCCAGGGATTGCAGTCCATCCAAGCCTTCATCTTTGTCCACCATTCTTCAAACTCAGCAGGTGAACCATCATATGGACCAGGGTCCAGGAAGATTTCTACTTTTGAGGAGCTCCCTCCTCCTTGTCCTCATAATGCATTTGTTAGGTTGTCCAAACCTGTCCCCACATTCTGCTGATTGATGCTGACCCATCCCATGAGTCCCATTATCTTGCATGTCCTTTGTGCCACTTCTTGTCCATCAAGAAGGGCTTGAGCAAGCTGGGCCTGAGCCTGAGCCAGGTTGAGTTCCAGCACCTCTTATTGCTTTTTGAGAGTCTTGGTCCATGCTGGGTAGTGCTGGGTAGTGTTAACCATTTGTTCCCAGTCTTCTTGTGAGATTTGTGCCATCATGACATATGTGGGGGTGGGAAAATGAAATTGTATTTAGTAAGGGTAATGACATGTATGGCAGAGATTGGATCTAGGGCATAGGGTTTTGCTGGTAATCCCATATATTTCATAGTACCAGGAATCCAACTCTGCTTCCCTCACATATTTGGGATCTCATAAGTAGACCCTTCTTCATCATCATGGTGTGGGGGTGGGAGTGTGGTATCTATTTCCACGATGTCTCCTTGCTTCTTGGTATCCCTCTGCTTCTAACTTGGCGACTGCTCTGGTCACAAACTCATTTAAGAAAAATCCTGGTAACTGGTCTCCTGCCAACCAGTCTCTGAGATCTCCTGGATATCTGAGTTCCAAGTCATTGGGGAGTTCTGATTTGAGATTGTTGAATATCTCTCTTAGGGTGTCTGCTTCTGCTAATAGTGTGGGGTGGTGGCATGGGAGTCCTTCTTCATTGTCCCTTCTCTGCTGCTCCACTCTGACTCCTAAATCCAAGCCAGCCAAGCCCCTGCTGTAAAAGTGAGAGTGCACTTCACACTGTCAGCCTCGTCATGTGTGAGGTACAGAAGGGAGAGTTCTTCATACTACTTTGCTACCATTGTAGGGAAGTGTTGATAGTCAAGTTCTAATGAAACACTCAAAGGCTTAAGGCTGAGTGCAGGCATAAGGTGTGAGAAAGTGAAATGAAAAAGAGGTGACATGCAAAGTGCAAGTGTCAGAGAGGAGGAAGAGTGTGTGCTGGTTCACACAGATACCCAGAGAGTCTAACTCTAGTAATCCTTTGAGGAAAAACCAAGAGAACTTGACTGAAGTCCTCCAATTTGTTTATTGGGTTTAAATACTACATAGGATTTGTACATGTTGTAAATAGATCTAACCGATCAAGTCCATGCTGCATCCTCAAGGATGTGGCAGCACTGGTCTTTGTGCATGATCAGTGAGGCATACATGCATACTACATGAGTAAAGCTGTCCATCACCTCAAGATGTGGCAGATCTAAAGATAAATGGGAAACATGTAGACCATATGGTGATCGGAGAAACATAAGGTGTCCATGCATTGATGGTCCACAAGTCCATGAAGAAGTGAAAGCATGAAATGCATCCATGCACAATATGAAAGGAAACATATGCTTAGATCTTGTCTGTTGACAAGGCATACACCCCATAGGGGTTGTGAAGATAAGATTAGATAAGGAAAAAGGGGTCCATTGACCCGAAGGAAGGGAACATAACAGTCCATCAGGGACCAAAAGGGAAGAGAAAAACATAGAAAAAAAGAGTGAAAATATAACATCCATAACAAATGTGGATAAGTGAGAAAAGGCACAGGATATGACAAGTACTGTAGGTAGAGGTGGTGGATCTGTTCTATGTATTTAGCAATATCATTAGCTTTTCCCATTGAATAAGGAAATGAACTGCTCTCAAACACCAGTTATCTACTTTGATGGGGATGGTGTCCATGGACATAATTTGATATATAAAGTGGATGAGAATACTGGTAGAGAAGTAGTCAATAAGAATGTCTCTGTCAGAGATTCCACTGATTTGGATCTTGTTTCAAAAGTTGGTGATATAGCTGGTGATATTGGTTACAGTGGTATTGTTGGTCATTTGCTTGATGAAGAGCCAGGTAATGGCAAGAGCTTTTGTATCATGGTGTTTGAAAGTGGTGTTGAAAGAGGTAATAAAGTCAAGGAAAGTTCTGAAGCCAGTGGCTTTCTTTGTGGATGGATTGATGACAAGGAGAGCTTTTCTATATGTTAAAAAGGCCTAGATGAGGGCAGCACCAATTTTTATATAGGAGAGGGTGAAAGCAATTTGCTTCACGTTGGTGTTGTATATCTCCTCATTTACCATAAGGTAGGTGCAGACAGAGTTAAGTCAAGTAGTGGCCTTGGTGTAGTCACCATCAAAGGTGTCAAGGGTGTAGATATGAAGTTCAATAGGTTTAGCAGTCATCATTGTGGTCTGGAAAGGAAGAAAAGGGGGAAGAGGATGTAAGGGAGCAAATTGATGAGAGACATGGAAGGGGTGGGGGGGTAGCTGGGAAAGAAGAGAAGAGGAGGATATCTGGTTACTATGGAGGTGGAGGAGGGAGGTGTGGGGTTTCTAGAAATTGAGACTACTATGAAGAATTTATGGACAAGGATGAGAGTATCTTCTCTTTCAAGGAAGTCTGGAAGGTAAGGATTCAAGTCTTTGTTTGAGTTTTCAATAGAGGTGAAGGAGGAAGAAGTGTCTGAGGGGAATTCTTGGGATTGAAGTCAATGAGGAGGGTCCTTTTGAGAGTCAATCATCTGGATAAGGAGGAGGAAATGGTGGTAGAAGCTATAGGAAGGATACATAGTCCAGAAGAAAGAGCTTAGTCCTTTTATTATACTTGGCTTGGATAGGAACAAGCATAGGCTCAAAGAACTTAAGACAATATCAAAAGTTCAAAGATTCAAGCAATAAAATCACTAGAGAATTAAAGGTTCAACCAATAAGGAAATTGGTGGAGGATCAGAGGTTCAGTCAACTAGTGGAAGCTGATGGAGAAAAGAGTTGTCTAACAAAGAGCTGATGAAGGAGTCAAAGTTCAAAGGACATGAAGGTAGAATTGAGCAGGACTAAGCTAGGGTACATTAGAGAGATGTCTAGGCTTACAGTGGTTTGCAAAACTATGTAGAAAGCAAATTTGAAAAATTGCACCTTGGAAACAGCCAGGAAAGGACCTTGGGTGCACATGAGTGTGTGTGAAACAGCTGAGTAAGCAGCAGAGGTTTGTTTAATGTCATTGCCATTGTCAGTGGTATTGCTCATGAATCATACCAAAAATCATACTTTTCTCTTAATCTTTCATACAATCATGACTTTGTAGACAATTCCATTATTTGAATAGTAAATTATGCCCCAAACTTGAATCCTGAGTAAGCTTCAAGCTTTGAGTTTTGACTTGACATCCTGCATGTAATTACAAGTTATGACAGAAAAAAAACTACTACTCAATGTAATCTTAACAGCTTGGAATAACTTTCTGCCATACCTGCATTTCCTTAGAAATACTATATGTACATGAGGATGGTGGTCAATGTCTTCAATAATAATTCCATTGGCAGCTAAAATAATGGGCAACACCACTGACAATGACAATGGTACAAAACAAACCTCTGCTGCTTACTCAGCTGTTTCATACACATTCATATGCACCCAGGGTCCTTTTCCAGCTGTTTCTGAAGCACAATTTTTCAAATTTGCTTTCCACATAGTTTTGCAAACTGCTGCAAATACTGTGACAAGAGAAGGTTGCAGAAAGTCATGGAACAACTACTAGTTGTTCCATGCCAATCAGCAAACCAACCTATAAAAACTATTTTTGCAACAAAATTATTTTACACTTCACTTCATCATCTTCAGATATATGGCCATAAAAATTTCATCAGAGCCTAATCTATATCTAATCTATGGCTCATAAATTTTTGGAGTTGGGCTTAGGTATAAATTGTTGTGTTGTGTTTCCCCTATCTTTCCATACAGATGATAGATCTGTATTACTAGGTACCTTTCTGTAATTTTCCATAAAGTCTGTAAAGACCTGTATGTATGAGGGTTGGTTTGTTGATAGGCTATGACTCAGCATGAAAAGATAGAAAGGTCTAAAAGAAAAAAAAAGAGTTGCCTCATGTAAACTGTTAGGATCTTGGATCTAATAAAGACTCAAAAGAAATGATGAGTCTGATCAACTCTTTCTTGTACAGGTGCGCTGTGCGTCTTGACAGGGAGCAGTCATGTGTGATGTCTTACTTGCAAAACAGGCATCCATTCTTTCTTGGATGTGATGCATGGATGTGTGGATGATGGGTGAGTCAAGACAATCAACTCCTGAGCAACTTAGAAAAGCAGAATGCCTTGAGATGTGCATAAGAGAAATTGATATCAAGACTAAGGTACAACAATGCTACCTAGACTACTTATATATGTTTACCTGAATGGTGCACAGACCATGCTGTGTTCCACTACCCTATATCCATAGGATAAATGCTATACTTAACAGGAAAAGCTCTGGAACCACAATGGGGCTATGAAATGGGGATCAAAACCACAACTAGGTCTAGAGTTGTATGGACCTATGAAATGCTGTAACCACGAATCACAGCTCTAGATTCTGAATGGAGCTATGAACCAATAAACTAACAGGAATGTCAAATGTGAAAGGGCCAAGCAGCCTATCCATAACCACATCAGATCACATCTGCCAGTGTTACCTCCAAATGTCTGGCACAAGGTCTTCTTGATGACATCAGGGATCAAAGTTCATATCCAAGAATGATATGACATCTTGAGAATGTATTGGGGAGATCTGCAAGTGTGGGCAATGCACATGAAACCCTAAAACCAGGATCATGGGAGAAGTCACAGGACTGGTGGTGCTTATAACACAGCTTGAGGCTGCATAATGCAGCATCAGTAAACTACTTTTGTACTGTCCAGCACTGTCCAGCTAGGTCCCCTATCCCACAGCCCCATAGCAATAAATAGGGGTTTTCTATGTCAACATTTTCAGTATTATGTCAAGTCAAAATTTACCAGCTAATCTATACATAAATAAAGGCTACTGTGCAAGTTTTTGTGACTTCAGGTACAACTTTGGTGATGTGATGTTGACTACGAGATACATATTGTATAAAAATTCCTGCATATGAAGTGTGGGAAAATAAGTGGTTTGCTGATGATGAGTGTGAAGATAGGGGCAAAAGGTAAAATCTTCACATAAACAGTGTACAAGGAATGTGTTGGACATTCTAGAATGCAGTATAAAGAAAGAAAAAAGTACTGGATGATGTCAGTCTAACATACAAGAAAACAGAGGTAAGGGGAATTGTAACAGAACTCATTCTAATCTATGGTACCAGACATGATCATCAAGCCACCACCAATGTTTTTTAGAGAAGTACAAGTATTATCTCAACAACTTCTCAGATAAGAAGTGATATCATACAATTTCTCAGGAATACTTGTAGAACCACCTTACTTGTTGTATATCCTGTTGTGTGCTCATAACAAAGTTGATTCCAAAGATCACATGAGCTTGTCCAGCCATCTTGACCCAGGATGCTATCTAAGCTACCAGCAGCTGCACCTGATCTACCTGATAGGCCCAACTACAGCCTACATCTCTGCCAACTCAGCATGCTTGTTCCCAGGGCACATAAGCCTCCCTAAATCATGAATATCCTACTAAGCACTTGTTTTGTTTCAGTTGTTTTGCAGATCATCGGAATGACCTATCAATGCAATGTGCTGTCAGAGGTTATGATCAAAGGAGAGAACAGCTGTAGCACAATCTCAGCATGGTTCAGGAATGAGCTATATTGGTAAGTACCTGTAGCACAATCAACAGTATGAGTATGAGCAAATCAAGTAGGGTAAACAAAATAGGGTCTTACCTCAGCGCGGTTCAGGAACGAGCTGAGATGTTCGTACGATAAGCTACAAGAATATAAGCCCTCGCAGGGCAGGAACAAACAAATGTCGGTAACCACACGACAAAGTGAAACAAAATCTAAACGTAGGTATCAAGGAGACAATGAGTCACGCGCGACACCGATTGACAGCGCAGCGCGCAGCCACGGCTTGACCGCGACTGACATGTGCATGTGCCAATGCGGTGTGCCCTGAACCTTCCCTCCTTCTCACCATCCTTGTCTTGTCCACTCACTCACATCTTGCTACCACGTCGCCATGTCTGATGAGCGGCTGGAAACATGCACACTAGCACAAGCCTCCAGGAAGTGCGTTGTCCACTGCCAGTGGCAGCTGGTGCTCGTGTATGTGCACAGCTCATGCTTGCGCCTGCCTTTGCTTGTCGGCTCGTCCGCACGCCGGTCATTGACCTGGATGTGGCCGACACAACGAAATCTCTACTTCGAAAATGAGCGTAAGATTCTGAGCTGAGTGCCATCCACCTTTATACTTAAGGAAGGGTCAATAACATTTCGATCGTTGCAAATATTTTTCTAAAATTATATCGGTTATCGTTATCTAGTTGCTCGATGCTGCCATACTTTTCGGATAATTCCTCCCTTCTCCTCACACACAGCTTCGTACGGAATCGTACAGCTTGAGCTCAACAAGAGTCAACCCAGTGCTTATCTAAATGTCCCGGGCTACTAGTGTTAGATTATACACACTATCGTTAAGCTGCCTTACTGGAGACCAGACACACGATTTATGTCGCCTTATTAGTTTGTGCTTCAAGATGTGTTAGTTCATACAATTGTTTCAACTGCTTTCGATGAAACTATTCAAGAACGTGTATGATACCCGGATACAAAGTTTTTATGCAAACTTTCATCCTGCTCAAACGAACAAGGCCGAACCCGCCAAAACCCCTGCAGCGACAGTAAAGATCGTCGCCATATTTCTTCCGGCCCCACTACTAGCCGTCGCCGTCGGAGCTGAAGCGGTCACACTCGCAGTCACATTGGAGCAAGAGGAAGTCGCGTCGCTCGGCACAGTCGCATTGGCAGATAACGTCAAGTCGGCGCACTGGTTAATTCTATCAGTCCTGGGATGTGGATCATCATAGAAGATAAACCTGATATAAGATGCCGTCTCCTCCGTCAAAGATAACCTGAATGGTCACGTTTGCACCGTCCTGGATGCCGGAGACGCCAGACGCTGAGATGTTGATCGGAAAACAGTACATCCCTTCTCCGCTGGTCTGGAAATAAGGAACGACCGTCTGATATCCAGAGGAAGAGTTGAAATCGGCGAAAGACGTCGGGTCTTGGTCCGTGGAAATGATGACTCCAACTGAAGGGGCAGCGCATTAGCCGTTCTGAACATCTTCGACAATGGTGCAAAAGTTACCTGTCCATTGGGGGTGTTCGCTGTTGAGGTTGAGTACCGCGTTGCTAATAGGGAATACTGTGCGGTTTGAAGTGACATTCGTGTATCCATCTGTGACAATCAACAATAAATTAACCAATCATCGCTCAAAACAAGCATGATGCTGACCACAGAAAAATGGCTCCGAGTTTTGGACGAAGGGTCCCCTCGGTATAGGGTATTGGAGTTGGAAGTGCGCATTTGCAATAGCAGCAAGTGCAAAGAGGACGAGAGAAATGTGGCGCATCGTTGGATAGCTCTTTAGAAAGGAGTTCCTAGTATTTCCCTCCATCGTGAAATCCAGGGTATTTAAACGCTTTTGTAGGGTACAAGCTATGGCAAACAGCGGGCATTGAATAATTTTTTTTTTTCCATTCCGGGATGACCTTATGCCTTCAATGGGGCTGCCAATACTAGTTATGTACATACATGGCCATAAAGTCTTGAAATCTGCCAGAATGTGGTACAGCTGGTTTGATGTCTCTCCAGCATTTGAACTAATGCACACCAAGTACATATGGACAGTCTTTTTTACCACCTTGCATTATTCTGCATGCCACATAAGTTATGATGCTTAAATTCAGCATATCTATCCAATTATTCACTTTGCAAAACTAAATACACTAAACATATAAACTACTAGTTGGCATAATTTTCCACCCAGCCCTTTTTATGCTACATGTCATGGATGTGCACCAACAAACATCTATTTTCCAGTGGTTATCAACAGCTGATCTAGGCACAAATACCGATGGCTAGGTTTCATCTTTATATGTCGAGTGGCACCAGGCACGCTGAAGCACTAAATCAGCTGACAGAGATTTATACCTGTGACTCAGTGCATTATGTAAATGCACAATGTGTAAACGGAACTCACGCGATACCAAGTCCTGTAACTCCATGAAATCGTCGCCCGAAGGTCGGCGACATTTACATGTCAGCACACAAATCATACTTCAATGTCAGTAAAGGAACTGAACAAGTCCTGACAATAATAATAAAGGCAACCTTACAGGTTTATTTCCCATCCAGCTTAGTTCCCACATGATCGCACTCACATGTCATAAAATGGCACCGATAATAAATGTAACGGACGCCGGCCACTTGACATATCACATGAATGGACTCGGGGAACGGACCAAACCAATTTGAACTGGTCCATGAACTGTTACTTCCCCATGGCAACGCCCACCGATTCTTGGCATGAACCACGTGAGGAAATGGTCAGGTGATGGTGGGATGCTGACGAAGACGGTGTCCCGTAAAGGGCGAGGCAATTATGCGACCATGTTGAGGTCGGCAAGTTCGAATAGTCAAACGGGTGGAAAGAAAAGGTGTGAGTGAGAAAGGGGTAGATGATGAGAATAAGAGATGGCCTTTCGAATGCTTGAAAAAGTGGATGGGGACGATTGGTGACACGACGCAGCACAAGTGTTCTGAGAACTACGCTCCCACTTGTGCTGCCTCGTGTCACCTCAAAAAGTGTGCACTGTGTGCAAGTGTCGGATCGTTGTCACTGGGAAGGCGAGTCCGTCGTTGACGAGTAGACAATGCCATCGATGGAGGTGAGGGAAAAGAGAGAAAGAAGAGCAAATTCTAAAAAGGGTGCTGCGGCATTTCCGCTGACACATTCGGGGAATGCCGGCATCGTTATAGCTTGGTCGTTGATACTCCCACGCTTCGGGCAACTGGCACTAAACTGCATTCATACCAAAGTGGCGTACTGGGGCTCAACTCAAGTTCAAACGCTCAACATTCGTGATGACTCTATGCACGATGATTTTGATGCATGTGTACTCAATCCAAGGTGGTGAATCTTGCACTGTGTGGATCACAACTGGGCCATGTGATGATGCACTGTGAAGGTGCGTCTAGCTTAAGCCTTTGCATGCTGTGAATGCACCCGATTCATACGATGTTTTGTTCATAGACGTTAAAATTACTTGTGACAGAGGCACAGGAAGTGCTGGAGTAAACCTCATACCTTGCAGTACGTGGTTTACTGGCCTCTGCCAAACTGTTTGAAGATACTTGAACGACTTATTGATATCCTCGTGTTGTTATACGTGCGCATATCTCACCTCCTTGGACTCGGAGTGCAGGGTTAACCGCAATTCCATAATGAAGTGGTGTCCAGTTGCGAGCAGATGGGCTGATTGCAATAACTTCATCTCTTCTTTCCAGTCTTCGACCCACCCTGTGAATCGGTAAAAGCTACGAACACACAGTTGAGTAAGTGCTTCCCACCAGGCGTGCCAAAGCCCGATGCTAACGAGTTTTCGGCTGATTGCTCGACTCGGAATTCTTATTAGTACGGTGACCGCATTGAATGCAAATCGATTTAATGCATTAGAGACTCTAACTGTAGACGGGATCAAGCGGACCCTGGACCGATACCACTATGGAACCGAACGACGGGCTCGTATTTGGGCACGAAATCAGTCGTGTCGCCTCGTTGTATCCTCTGGATGGCCGGATGAATCACATAGGATTTAGAGGCCGCGTCCCTCACATGCCCTTACCACCTTTGACGGCCCGATCGAATCCTCTGGTGGAGTATCAGAGGGTTAGCCTGTACCCTAAACTATCTTGGAAGGGTAGCGGCTAGGGTGGCAGTATTCCCCTGATGAGGTCTTTGGTGGGCTCCAAACCGCCGCCCTCGCTCTTTGTTCTTCGCTACGTGTAATGTAGCCATCACCCTAATGTGATCAGATCATAACCTGACGGAAGCAGCATACGAATATAATAACCGGAGCACCGCTCCTTGCTCATTTGGTGCCACAGCATAATACTGTCAGGTCAAAGGTATTACATATATTGTGTGGCTATCATTAAATTGTCACAACCGTGGAAAATAGAGTCAAATTGACAATGAGAGGTCAAACAGGCATGATGTCCGATTTGTCGGCAAAGGGATCGCGCTAAATATGTTCGCCCTTGAGAAAAATCCTGAAGCCATGTTGCTTTGATCTGTATTACCCCGTGGTGGTCAGGCGGCCCAAAGCTTGTCCCGTGGCGGTCAGGCGACTCCAGGTTAGCCTCAGTAGTCCATTCGGCTACCCGATTCCGGGAGAAGGGTTGTCTATGACTCAGGATAAAAGCGAGGAAATTGTGTGGACGCGTTCTTCGAGCCTTTGGACGTGAACAGGAGGCCAAAGACAGCATTTCCAGGACGAAAGCGAGTTATTTTCTTCGCTCGTTATCCAGAAATGATGGTGTCAGTCCTTCAAATGTTAGCTAGTGCTATTGCAGCGACCTCGGCTACGAGCACAATTGGCTCCTCGACTGTGTCGGGTCTCACCTTGCCCCCTGGTGCCGTGGTAAGTCTCTGCGATGACATGCGAGAGGACAATGCTGACAAGTTCAGTACATCGACCCCCTCGATTACACCGTCGTAGGCGCAGACTATGCTCAATGGCGAACGAATGACTCTTACCTCGTTGGTTTCAATCCTATGAACGTAACACCACCTTTCATTCAGGTGTTTGATCCATCTTTCCTCGAAATAACAGGGCCGAATGCTACTATTCGGCTTGTGGTCTCGAACCCAGGCTTTGCCTTTGCTCACGAGGCGCCCATCTACGTTCCTGACCTCAATGTCGTGTTCTTTGCGAGCAACGATGGTGGGCCCCTTGGATATAATGGCTGGTATAATAATAGTGTCGTTTCGATGCTCAACATGACCGAGGTGGATGAAGCCCTTGCTACGACTTCTGGTGGAGTCAACGTGCAAATCCAGACTGTGAGTGATGTCTGTGGTTGCGAGAAAAATTTGCTTACATTTTCCAGTTGAATCTTTCCGACACTATTCAGATGGTCAATGGAGGCACAGGTCCTTACAAGGGGAATCTTCTCTTTGTTAGCTCTGGACGTGCCCTCTTACCCCCTTCCGTCGTGCTCGTGAACCCCAGCCCGCCATACAATTCTACAGTCCTGCTTGACAACTTTTACGGAAGGCAATTCAACTCATTGAACGATATCAAGATACTGCCTGGCACTGATATCGTGTTCTTCACGGACCCCACGTTAGTCCTCTGGTATAGATGACAACTTAAGCTGACATACTTTGATTAGATACGGATGGCTACTTGGATTCCGCCCTGAACCGATGTTACCTTCCCAAGTGTACCGTTTTGATCCATCGACTGGTCAAGTGCGCGTTGTCGCTGATCAATTTGTACTCCCGAACGGAATTGCATTTGCCCCTGACGGCAGAACTGCGTTCGTGTAAGCAGAGTGTCTCATGATCTATTTCGAGGACTTACAACGGTCTTTTAGGACTGACACCGGCGAAAATAGCGGCCTGTGGGGATGGAACCAAACTTATCCCGCCACAATGTAAGTCACATGCACTAGATTGTTTTTGACTCTCTTTGACTTGTCCTGCGACAGCTACCAATTTGACGTGGATCCGGTGACCCAGTCGTTCACAAACCGCCGTGTCTTTGCTTACAGCGATTCCGGGATCCCTGACGGCATTCAGCTTGACACCAACGGAAACGTGTATTCAGGTTGTGGGGATGGAACACATGTATGGAACTCCGACGGGACGCTCATCGGGAAATTTTTCTTGAATAATACGAGCGCTGAGATGATCTTTACGAAGTCTGGCCTTCTTATTTTAGATGAAGAGAGGATCTATCTAGTCAACGTTGAGGCACAGGGTATAGAGCTGGCTACATACTAGTCGAAAGGTCAAGTTTCTGACATGTATGTGTGGCAGCTGCATGAACCTGACACATCATTCGTATTGAAACTGGCGACTTCAAGGGCCGTGTCTACGTTTGGCGGAGTAAAATATCCTGTTCGGTGCTTGTTCGGGCGAGGTGCGTTCTCAGGCGGCGATGTGGCCATATCCATGGGCATCCGTACCTGTCGCAGACAGTACATAGGACCGCAGCGCCATCGCGTAATTCACAAGGCCAGTCGTGTCGACCATGTACACCTCTGCAAGCAAGTATCGTGCTCCAGGAAGATCAAAACGGCGATCAAGGACGCAGAGCGACCCAGGACACTCGTATGTGTCCCCACCATACACCGTCCAATGGCCAGCACCAGCGCGTCAAACCACCGACCCAGTGGGAATAACGAATGGCATCCCCCTCCAGCACTCGCCATCACGTAGCTCGTCCGTCGAGCGCAACGGAGACCCGTTCGTGCCCAGCCCTGGGTCACTCCTTTCGCACCACCAGATGGCCAACTCGCCAGGTGGACACAGTCCATCGACTTCGGTGTCTCCACGCTCCCCTTCTGCACAAGGAAGCATTATGTCGCCACATGGACCCAGTGGACCTCTCATTAAGGACGTCCCTCAACCACCTCGCACGGCGTTCAACGTGCCCTCCGCGGTCACTGCAGCGCCACATCCATATCCGGCCGCCTGGGGGCAAGCACAAGCACAAGGCTTCCCGGCTCCATCGATAAACTCGCCCGCACCAACTTCGTCCTTTCAGAGTGCCGGTATGCAACGCCAAGGTTCGCACCATACCGTCGTCTATCAGCAGCCCGCTGCGGGTGTATACCAGATCTCACCCGCCACGCACCATTCGCAGCACTACTCCAACCACCACCAGCCCGCACCGCTCCACCCTGCCCACCACCGCTCTCGGTCCCGACCTCCGAGCGCAGCGTCGCATCGGTATGCGTCTAGTTTCACGCAGCCCATGTATGGCCACGGAAGCTCCGCGAGCTTGAATGCGTCGCACGCCTCGCTCAATGGTGGTGTGTCTTCTCAGAGAAATCACCATGCCACGTCCCCGCCACCTGCCGCGTCCGTCTCGCACCATCCTGGCACCGGGCTTACTCGCACGCCCTCAGATTCGCCGCAGAGATCGCACTCGCAAACACGTGTTCCACCACCAAGTACGTCAGAGACCGCCGCAACGCCGCCATTGGCGCACAGGCTCAAAGGAACCCCACCGAGTCCCCCGTCACCGCCGCCAGCCGCGAACGAGCTCCATCGAAGCACGCAGCGACCACAGCTGCTCGTGAACTATGACGATCAGACGCAGACGCGCTACGTGAATATGCTTCTCGCACTGGATGACATCTCGCCACTGTTCAACATTTATGCGTCCTTCTTCACGTGGATCCTGCTTGCCGGGTTCGTGCTTTTTCCAGGCACGTTTGCGTCCTGGCAAGACAAACCTGTGGGGTCAGCTCAAAGTGACATTCTAAACGTAGTCAATCATGTCTCGTTGTGAGTCCATTCTTGCGATGATGTCACTTTCATTTTCATTAATCTTGGTGCGATAAGGTATGTCATTGCATGGATTTGCACAGGTATCGGGGGATCCGGAATGATATGGTTATGGTGGAGATGGCAGAACAATTATATCTGGATCACGAATCGCATATTTGTGTGAGTTCCTCATTGTGTTAAAAATATACTGCGCTCACGACTTCAGCCCTGGGTTTCTCAATTCTGTCGCTGGAGTCATTTCAACCCTGTCAAGCGTCTATGGTGCACAGGCTGGTGTGTTTGGAAAAGCGGAGACATCAACGATAATCGTTACCGGTGCGATAGCACTAATCTGTGTGATTTTGGTGATGGTGTATGAATTTTGGTTGTTGCGAAATCTCAAGTTGGAACATGATCAGGTGGTGGGGGTCGAGGTGGCAGGAAAGCATGGCGAGGGGGTGTTGGGAATGAAAAGGGATAGTCGAAATTGACGAGCATGGGGCGACCAAGAATCTACGGATCATCTGGGGGATATTTTTTTCCCTAATCTTGAATGCAGCAAACATATTTTATCTTCGTGAAATGCTTGGAGGTAGAGCAAACAGCGTGGGCGGGATCCTGTACGAGTGTTAATGGAAAGCGGAATACCATTTTGCTTCTCGGATCTAGAGTCAGAGCACGAGTTTACCGCACGCCGAGGAAGCAGCTACGCCTCGAGGCGATGTGCATCGGCCGTATAAAAATGAGACTCGGAAGCCGCCGCGGATGGCAGAGAATGTAAACGGGGAATATGAATTGCACAAATTATAGAGACAGAAAATGTGATCATGAGATGCTCAGCAGCTGAGCGACCTTGGAGGTCACTTCCGGGACAGAAAGATTATCCAGCTCGACGTGTTTTTCTACGCCGCGCTCTGCGGAGAAGCATTTGAGTACAGCCGCACTGACATGTGTGGACGGAAGAGCACCGGAACGCACCA
>JBBPMP010000641.1:0-15528 GCA_038090395.1 Boletales sp. KT-2023a
TGTCCACAGATCATACTGATTTGTCTGGGTTTCTCTCTCTTCCTTAACTTCCTTCTCTCCCTACTTCACGATGTCCATCAACTCTTCTTCCTCCTCTTCTTCACCATTGTCAGGACGCCATTCCGGATCTATCTCCTTATCTTCTCCCTTATGCTCCAGGCCTGTGCAGGCTATCTACTTACCCACCTCCGCCATCAACACTCTCTACGCCGGCATCCTCGCCGAACCTACCCTCGTCCACGCCCTCGAAAGTGACCCACTTTATGAGGAAGATTTAATCACTCAGGAACTTGTGTGCCTTTTCCTTGACATTGCCAAAGTACAAAACTATCACTTTTTGTCCACCCCTTCTGACCTTCCTGCCGCTTTCGGCCTTCCTCTTCATATGCATATCAATCGTCTCCCTAAACGCATTCTTCTTATCCTTCATCTTCATGGCTTTCACGTGTTCGTCAAACGTTTGGATCCTATCTCTTTATATCCTACTTTCCGTCGTGTTTATCTTTCTCTTCCTCTTGCCGATCATGATCATTATCTCGCATCCATTGACTCCATCCCTACTGTCCCCACCTCCCAAGTCCTCATCACATCCCCATCTCCTCCCCCTCTACCCATCGTCCCCTCGCCGCAACCCCTTGCTAATCAACTCTCTTCCATCGAACTCATCCCTCATCATCGTGTCAACAACCCAGCTGTCTTCTCTGATGGGTTCATTGTCGACCAAGGCATGCTTGCTTGGAACTGCGAACACATTCAGTTCTTCCGTAGTCCTAACGGTCACCGCATCCTCTCTTCAGCGATTCAAACCCTCTCTTCTCCCATCACTCTCACCCCCGCCTCCCCATCCACTCGCTGTTACCATTGCAATCGACTTGGGCACTATCGGGAAAACTGTACCGAGTATAAATGCCCCTCTTGTCTTGCATCTGCTCCAGGTCATCCAGTTCGTCTCTGCTTCCGTACTCTCTGCTCTGCATGCTCTTGTTGGGGTCATTCTGACTGCTTCTGCCCTACTCGTGCCTGCGCTCGTTGTGACCAAGCTGGCCACATTCTTGCTGATTGTCCCTTCGAGCACTACACTCCCTCGCAGGCCTTTGAAGCATCCTTTCCTTCCCCACCTCTGGTGGACTCTTTGTGACAAGTTGAGGTCTGGGACTTCAAATGTACGGAGGGGGTAATGTTACGATCATCTATTCACACATCCTTTTTCCTTCACTTCTCTTTCAATAGAGTGCTTATGCACGCCTTTAGTCATCCTTTGTTACTAAACGCTGACGCGTCTCCTTTTTACCTCATTCTGATTATTCATCGATGACGCATCGCCTGGTATATAGTCTAGTAGTTGACATACTATTCTGTATTCTCGATCTGCGCAATCTAGCGTATCTTCTTGTGTCACCCTCAGTCCCCTCAGTCCTCTGTCTCTTAGTCCGTCTTCAAGACGTATAGTCATTGTCCTTCATGGCCTTCGAACTGAGTTGTACCTCTTCATGAGCGTCCTGTTCGTTGGTATCCCTTCGACATTAGGTCTTGGTCTACACAAGGTACGCTCCGTGTAACAGAAGCCACCAACCTCCGCATCCATTACCCCTCTCAGAAACTTGCACCCAAATGGCTGGGACCTTTTGAGATCAGTCAGGTACTATCTCCCCTTACCTATCACCTCTGCCTCCCTCCCACATGGAAAATTCACAATATCTTCCACACCTCTCTTCTCTCCCCCTTTCACTTCACCAAAGCACATGGTCCTTCCTTTGCCACTCTACCACCTGATGTTATTGACAGTGAAGAAGAATACAAAGTTAATGGCATTCTCACACACAAGGGATTCCCTGGCCACTATCAGTACCTGACCACATGGAAAGGTTACTCAGCATCAGAAAATATGTGGGAACCTGAAAGCAATCTCCATCATGCACGTTCCATCCCCCATTCTTATAAACAAACTCATTCCCTCCGTTAATCCCCCATGATCATTGCTATCATCTGCTTTTCACTTTTTGTCAACTTTTTACTTTCCACACTCTATGATGTCTGTCACCTCTTCTTCACCTTCTTCCTCACCTTTAACTTGCTCTTCTGGCTCTATTTCCTTAGCTTCTCCATTATGCTCCAGGCCTGTGCAGGCCATTTACTTACCCACCTCCACTATCAACACACTCTACACTGGTATTCTCATGGAGCCCACCCTTGTCCATGCCTTCAAAAATGACCCTCTCTATGAGGAAGATGAGATTATGTCAAGTCCAGTTCCACTGGTCACCGGAGGAGCGGAGATACAGAGTGGACAAGGGTGGAGGTCAAGGGTCAGAGATGGAGACGGAGACGAAGGGTGAGGACTGCGGCTTCAGGTGTGCCTGTGCCCTTGTACTGCCCTGTCCTCATATTTCAGAGAACAGAGTAGTCAGAGGTACAATGATAGCCTAAGCTACTGAGGCAGACAGAGAGCAAGAAGAAGAGAGAGAGAGTGAGGGATTGAGCAGAGGTTGACCAGAGGTACAGTAACTTAGTTGATTTACAAACTGAGGAGTAAGTCCTCAGTGAGAGCAGATTAAGTACATGCATGATGAAGGCTGTACTAAGGGTGAACAGAGGGCGGAGTATTGGAGTAATGTAATACAGGGAGGGCAGATTACTACTACAGGGAGGATGGAGTTCAATGGCAGGGATGGATGCGGGTCTAGAGCGGAACGGTGAACTACAAACAGGGATGAGAACGGGGACCTGCCAAGGACAACAGACAAGTCAGGGATAGGTGGAGTTGTCACCTGACGGTGGACAATGAGTGGTGGAGTGCAGAGGGAGTGACGTGACAGCGGATCACGGACGGAGGAGTCAGAGAATGGTGTGGATGATGTGGAAAGGACATGGGACGTGACAGTATCCCCCTCTTAGGGCCTGAACCCATGAAGGCGGATTAGAGTGGTAGTCACGTGATGGTGAGAAGTCGTGGCTGGGTTTCAATACATGCATTGTCTATATAAAGCAATGGAGTTGGGACTTAGCGCTTTTTCAACAACCACAACAATGGCCAATGACAACACCAAGTGGCAAGGCATGACAGACCTCGAGCTCAAGGTCTGGTCAGATGACAACAAGGCAACTAGGGACGAGAAGGTCACAGAGGCAGCTAGGCGGAAGGAGGAGCGTGAACAATTGGTTTGCGAGAAGCATGAGCAAAAGCATGCGGAGCGTGTCGAGGTGCATGGCATGTGATACAGGTGGATCGTGCTAACGGAGTCCAACAGAGGGCGAAACGCAAGGCAGAGGAGCATGCAGCACAAGAGCAAGTGGAGCAGGAGGAGAAGGAATGGAAGGCGTGCGAGGAGAAGGCACGCTTACTGGCAGAACGAAGGGTATGTGCTGAGACTGCAGCCTGGGAGCGCACTGTGGAGGTGGAGGAGGAGCAGCAGGTGAGTCGTCCAGTGCCATGCGACCAATGCAGGCGCAACCTGAGGGCTTGTGTCCTGCAAACTGGGCGAAGGGCGATGGCCTGTGAGCCCTGCAGAAAGAAACGCAGGGGCTGCAGCTGGTCCATGCCTCAGGACTCGTCCGTCGAGGGGACCAAACGCAGGTCAAGGCCGATGAAGCAGAGAGGATCACCGGAGGATGAGAGGAGCACGAAGCGGGCATGGACAACGACAATGGAGGAAGAAGGAGATGAATTGGAGGAGGAGGGTGACGTGGGTGACAACACAGATGACGAGGGCGCCAAAGTGGTGTGCCCATTCAACCTGATGGAGTGCACTTCCAGCCACTGGGACACGCTTGGAATACTGACCAAGGTGGTGGCCATGTGGATGGAGGAGCTACGCCTCCTGCAGAAGTCGAGTGAGCGGTCCGAGGAGGTGCAGGGACAGTTGGTGCCGGCGGTGGAGCGGCTGTGCGCAGCACAAGAGCAGCTTGCGGCAATTGAGGAGTGGAGAGTGGGTTGCAAGTACTGGAGGGGTAAGGAGTTCATGGAGGGGAGCTCGAAGGATGGGGAGAGAACAGAGAAGTAGGCAGAGGTAACAGAGTTGGCAGAGGATGTGGAGATGGCGGAGGGAAAGAAGGAGAAGGAGAGAGGAGGAGAAAAGGAAAAGGAAGCAGAAGCAGAAGAGATGGGGAAAGGAAAAGGGAAGGAGAAGGAGACAGAGAAGGAGGCAGAGGAAGAAGCAAAGGTTGGAGAAGGGCTGGTGGAGGAGCGGAGCTCACTGCCTCCATCACAAACACAAGAGTAGTAGTGTACATGTAAATTTTCTTTTTCTTTTTATCTTTTGTAAAATGAAACATCCATGAATTGGATAAGTGGAGTGAAGAGAAACGGAGATAAGGAAATCTGGAATAACTACAGAGTTGGACTGTAAGGTCCCAGTTTGGTCGGGTAGTGGAGGTGATAGGCCTCGATAAGATCGCTGGCGTTGTCTAACTCCATCACAAGGAGCCAGGAGGTTTCTTTGTCAGTTCCCTCATATCCAGCCCACTTGACAAGGTACAGGAGTTGGCATTGGTGTCGCCGGCAGTCGATCTTGGAGTCAAGGACTTCCACTATTTTGTACTCAAGATCTCCGTTGATTTTGATCGGTGGAGGCAGAGGTTGGATTCGATTCAGAATGGGATTGGGAATGGAGGGTTCAAGTTGGGAGATGTGGAATACGGGGTGCACGGACCTCATGGAGTTGGGTAAGCAGAGTGTGAAACAAAGGGTACTGGGATGCGCAATGATCTTGAATGGTCCAAGATTTTTGTTGGAGAGTTTGTGGGATGGGCACATGGTCTGGAAGTACTTCACTTTGACATATACTTCGTCACCGACTTTCAGGTCTGGCGGAGGAGATCTCTGAGCATCCGCAGGTCCTTGGTATCACTGTTGGGCGAGTGCCATTTCAGACCGAAGGAACTTGTGGAGCTCGTGGAGGTTGGAGGTGTATTCTTGTGCTTGAGAGGAAGAAAGGATGAGGTTGGAGTGGACGGAGATGTCCAGATGGTAACCTTTGTTTGCGAAGAAGGGTGAGACTCTGGTGGTGGAGCTTGGTGCATTGTTGAAAGTGAATTCTGCCAGAGGCAGGAGGTCCACCCAGTTGTCCTGTTGGTAGGTACAGTAGATCTGGAGGTATTGCTCAAGTGTCTGGTTAGTCCGCTCGGTCTGCCTGTCACCTTCTGGATGGTATCTGGAGGTGAAGTGGAGAGTCATACTGAGGGCCTTACCGAGGGAGCGGAAGAAATGCAAGACAAACTTGGATCCACGGTTGGAGGTGACATGGGACAGAACTCCATGCTTGGAGAACACATGCATGACAAAAAGCTTCGTGAGGTCAGGGGAATTGATAGTGTCATAGAGAGGTGGTCGATGACTACTAGGATGGAGGTGTAGCCGCTGGAGGATGGGAGTTGCTTTATAAAGTCCATGGAGATGGAGTGCCAAGGGCACTCCGGAATAGGGAGTTGCTTTAGCAGACCATAGGGTCGGTGGTGGGGAACCTTTGCACAGGAGCAGGCGGTACATGAGGCCACGTAGTCCTTGATGAACGTACGGAGTCCAGGCCATGTATACTCGCAGCAGATGAGTTCCAGGGTGTGGTTCTGTCTGAAGTGACCAGCTAGGGGATGGTCGTGCTTGAAGCAGAGTATGCGGAGGCAGAGATCATTGGTGTCAGGGATGTAAATCCTGCCATCAAGGCAGAGGAATCCATTGGCATCGACTGACCAACACATATCGGAGGAGGGTTCAGAGAAGTGCTGCTGGGCTATAGGATCAGATGGAAGAGCGGAGAGGATATCATGGTGGAGGGAATCCACATTGATGAGGATAGCAGCACGGATAGCGGGAGTGATGAGGTAGGTTGCCCAGAGGGAGGACGCGAGCTGTTCTTGGGTAAAAACAGGCTTGAGGTTGTGTGGATTGACGCAAGCATAGTCCTTATCCCCCTCTTTGGGGTAGACGTCCCAGCGTCTAGTGAGGGCATCAGGTTTTGCGCCAAGGCGTCCAGGGTGGAAGTGGATAACGAGGTGGAACTGGCAGAGGAACTCCGACCAGCAGGCCTGTCGATGTGTCAGGACCTTGGAAGTGGAGCATCGGGCACCCAGTGGGTAAGGATAGGAGCGGAGGTGAAAGTGGCCTTGAGGCTCTTGAAGGCAGAGCAACAATCATCGGTGAAATTCCAAGGAGTGTCTTTGCGGGTGAGGCGAGTGAGTGGGACGACGATGTCGGAATAGTTAAATATGAACTGGCAGTAGAAATTGGCGAAGCCAAGGAATGACTGGATGTCCTTCACCTTGTGGGGTTCCAGCCAGTCGGAGATGGCTTTGACTTTGTCCAGAGACATGGAGAGATTGTTGGTGGAGAGGCAGAAGCCAAGGTACTCGACGGAAGTGGAGTGGAACTCACACTTCTCTGATTTAGCATAGAGTCCGTGCTTCCGGAGTCGGTGGAGTACCTCGCGGACATGTTCTTTATGCAGGGATGGATCAGAGGAGTAAATGAGGATATCGTCAAGGTAGATGACGATGCAGACATCGAGGAGATCAGCAAAGATGGAGTTCATGAACCTCTGGAAAACAGCCAGTGCGTTAGTCAGACCGAAGGGCATGACACACCACTCAAAGGAGCCATAGCGAGTCTGGAAAGCGGTCTTCTACTCGTCGCCTTCAGCGACATGGACTAGATGGTAGGCATGGTGGAGGTCGATCTTTGAGTCGATATGGGCTTTGCTGGGGGCATCCAAGAGGTCGGAAATGAGCAGGAGAGGGTAATGATCCTTCTTCACGATCTTGTTGAGTCCTCGGAAATCTACACAGAGGTGGAGTGAATCATCCTTTTTGCGGATGAAGAGAACAGGAGCACTGTGAGCGGAGTTTGATTGGTGGATAAAACCATGGGTGAGGTGCTCATCTGAGAACGTGCAGAGCGCTTCTAGCTCGATGGGGGAAAGAGAGTAGATGGTGCCGAGAGGAGACGAGGTGCCTTCATCCAGGTCAATCTTCAGATCGAACTCGCGATGCGGCGCAAGCTGAGTAGCCTTTGCCTTACTGAAAACATCAGCGAAGTCATGGTAGTCCGAAGAGATGCTGGAGAGATCCAGAGTATCCAGAGTGGCAGTAGACATGGAGTGCATCTTCGTGGAGCGGAAATCCTCAGGGCAGATGTAGATGGTGGATTGCACAGAGCCTTCCAACTTGCAAGCATGCTGGTAAGCAGCGGCATTGATGAAGGAGAAGTGCGGAGTGGGTGACAGCAAGTTGGATGATGGAGATGGAGGTGGTTCATTGGAGATGACCAGAATCGGAGGAGTTGGAGACTCAACCAGAGGGACAGAGGATGGTACCTGTGATGTCGGCATTTGTTGTGTAGGAGTTTGGAAACTGATATGGCCCAATACCCAGTCAATTGACGGATTGTAGCAGGTGAGCCAGATATGTCCGAGAACAAGGATGCAAGAGGAATCCAATGGAGTGACATAGAATGTCGTGGAGTTGACATCGCCAGAGGGAAAGCAGAGGTTGAGTTGAGCAGAGCGCATGATGATGGCATTTGAAGAACCGTCAAGGAGTCAGAGCATAAGCGGAAGGACTTCATAAGTGGGAATGGAGTGTTTATTGACATAAGCTGAATCTATAAAACAGTGTGTCGAACCAGAATCTACAAGAGCAAGTACAGGAGGGAACGAATGGTCAATGAGAGAGATGGATGGCATGAGGGCATTCAGATCGGAGAGAGTGGACATATTGAGTCTAACCTCTGTGAGTGCGTGGGTGGAGTCAACGCAGTCTCCAGGTCACGCGGAGGACTGGGGACTGGGGACTAATTTTTTGACTCTGCAGGAGTGGGAGTCGGAGCGACCATAGAGGCCTGTGCTTTCGAGGCCTTGGAGGTCGACTTGGGACAGTCCTTTGCATTATGGCCAGCCAAACTGCAGAACATGCAGAGCCAGTTCTTGAAGTGGCGCTGATGTTCTTCTTCGGTCAGCTTGCCATCTTTTCTGAGATGTGGAGGAGCATTGGAGGTAGCGGACTTGGTGGAGGTGGAGGTGGAGGATGCCTTGCCAGAGGTAGAAGATGTAGCCGGCTTGGCGGAGGGAGTGGAGGTGGAAGGGGAGGACAATGAGGACGAGGACTTGGTGTTGGTGGAGGAGGATGACAAGGATTTCTCCTTTTGATGAGAGAGTTCTGACTTTCGCTCCCAGTATCTGGCGTCGATGGTCTGGGTGAGGAGACAGAGCTTCTGAAGGGTGGTTGGCTTGCCAATGCAGGAGATCTCGTCCTTGATGCGGTCGGGAAGACCATTGTAGAAGAAGTGACAGAGCATGCCTTGACCATAGCCTTCGACTTGGCCAGCCAGGCAGTTGAACTCTACGTTGTACTTGTTGATCCTACTGCTGTCCTTCATCGTCAGGTGGTTGAGCTGGTGCTCGGCATCTCTGACAGGATTGTGCGGACCAAAGTTGGCGCGGAGTTTGTCAACAAACTCCTCAAAGTCATCCATCCAGAGTGGACGGACAGCGGAGCAGGAGTTCAGGAGGTCAGGTTTGAACCACTCAAGGCCCATGCCCTTCAGGTACGACTGCACGAAGACGACCTTAGCGTGGTCTGTAGCAAAGGCCCTAGGGTGGTCCTGGAAATTGAGTTCACATTGGACCAGGAAAGCGCAGAGTTTGCAGCAGTCCGTCCCATCAAACGTATCCAGCTCCCAGACCTTAGTGCGGTTGGAGGAACCTCGATCCACCAATTGCACCTGAGCGAGGTTGTGGATGGCTTGCACCAGAGCCATGAGAGGGTCCTCAGGGAGGTTTGTAGGAGTTGCAGGCGGAGTAGTGGGTGGAGAGGAAGGAGGAGTGATGGGGAGGTGGTTGCTGATGTGGGGCAACGAAGGAGGAGTGGGGTCCAGAGAGTTGTTGCCATCAGGAGGACCTGCACTGTCAGGGTCTGGCACATCTGGAGCCTTGAAGGAGTGACCACAAGATGGGCGCAGCACTTGACGTACAGACGCAGTGGGAGTGTGACATCCATCATCAGTGTCAGCAATGGGGGAGTCAGCATGGCCTTTTCCAAGGGCCGAGCAACTAGGAGTACAGGGACTAGAGGTGGGTGAACTATGAGTGGGGGAGGTATGGCGGGTGAATAAGAGGAAAGTGGCATGCTCTCCAGGGTGGAGGAGTACAGATCCACCTGGTATGCTGGGCCCTGCCTCAGTAGTTTGCTGTGCGTTGTGCTGCTGGGAGCGCATTCGAATGATACTCTGGTATGGCATGAGTAAAAGTAGAAGGGAGACAGAGACGAAGGGTGAGGACTGCAGCTTCAGGTGTGCCTGCGCCCTTGTACTGCCCTGTCCTCATATTTCGGGGAACGGAGTAGTCAGAGGTACAACAATAGCCTAAGCTACCAAGGCAGACAGAGAGCGAGAAGAAGAGAGTGAGAGTGAGGGATCGAGCAGAGGTTGACCAGAGGTAACTTAGTTGATTTACAAACTGAGGAGTAAGTCCTCAGTGAAAGCAGATTAAGTACATGCACAATGAAGGCTGTACTAAGGGTGAACAGAGGGCGGAGTATTGGAGTAACGTAATACAGGGAGGGTGGATTACTACTACAGGGAGGACGGAGTACAACGGCAGGGATGGATGTGGGTCTAGAGCGGAACAGCGAACTACAAACAGGGACGAGAACAGGGACCTGCCAGGGACGATGGACAAATCAGGGATAGGTGGAGTTGTCGCCTGACGGCGGACAACAAGTGGCAGAGTGCGGAGGGAGTGATGCGACAGCAGATTGCGGACGGAGGAGTCAGAGAATGGTGCGGATGATGTGGAAAGGACACGGGATGTGACAGATTACCCAGGAGCTTGTATGCCTTTTTCTTGATATTTCTAAAGTCCAAACATATCATTTTCAATCTGCCCCTTCTGATCTTCCTGCCTCTTTTGGCCTTCCTCTTTGTCTTTTGATTAACTGTCTTCCTAAATGAGTTTTGATGATACTTCATTTATATGGGTTCCATACCTTTGTTGAACATCTCAACCCTGGTCTTTTTTACCCTATGTTCCATTGTGTCTACCTCTCTATGCCTCTGAATGCTCATGATTGTTATTTGTCTTCTTTAGCTTCTATCCCAGCTCCTCCTTTATCTTCCATCCCTGCTCCCCCTCCTCCCTTGCCCATCATCATAACCCCACCCATTTCAGCCACTTCCTTGCTTGACCACATCTCGTCTGCCCCCACTCTGATCATTCCCCACCATCATCTCAATGACCCTGTTGTATCTGTTGATGGATTCTCAGTCAATCAGATGGTCATTGCTTGCAACCATGAGGACATCCAATTCTACTGCCTCCCTGGCAGTCAGCATGTTCTCTCTTCTGCTGTACATACCTTCACATCCCCCATCATTTGCCCTTCCACTATCCCCTCTACCTGTTGCTTCCAATGTGGCTGACTTAGTCATTATCGCAAATCCTGGGATGAATATCACTGCCCCTCCTGCAATGTCACTGCCCTAGGTCACCCAGCTCACTGCTGCTTCACTACCCAGTGCTCCACCTGCTCCTGATGGGGACATACAGCATGCTTCTGTCCCACTTGCACTTGTGCTCACTGTGACAATTGAGGTCACATCATCGAGGACTGCCCCTTTGACCACTTTACTCCCTCTCAAGCAACTGCCACCTTCTCATCTGACTCTTCCATTGATTGACCTTTGAGTGTGGGACCTCAAGCATAGGAAGGGGGTAATGTTACAGTTTTCTTCCCTTTCATCTTCATACTCCTTTTTCTCTTCTTTTCAATCATGAGCATACTATGCATTCCTTTCTTTCTTTGTCATTCATGCTTACTTGACACTGACACATCCTTTGTTCTCTGTAGTTCTTAAACCTTTGATGCTTGTGCATCCTTCTTACTCAGTCCTGCTTACTTGACACTAATGCATCTTTTATTCCTCATTGTTCCTTTGCCTTCCTTGCTTATCAATTGTCATATATATATAAACCCTGTAGTCCTGAGCTTTGTACCTTATTCTCGATCTGTGCAATTCAGCATACTCTTGAGTCCCCTCAGTCTCTCAGTCCCCTCAGCCTTAGTCTCTCTAGTCCAGTCCTAGACTGTATAGCTTTAGTTCCTAAGTCTTCATGTTTCTCAAGCTGAGTCATATCTCTTTGTGAGTGTCCTGCTCATTGGATTTCCTCTTGGTCTCTAGTCTTGGTCTACTTGAGGTATGCCTTGCATAACAAAGGGTAATTTTGCCAAGATGTTGAGGAAAAGGGTTGTCCATGGTCTCCTCCCAGGGTGGACTCTCAGGAAGGTGACCTTGTCATTCAGATCAGGAAAGATTATGTTGGTGGTGATGGCATGTGTGATAGTTCCTTGTTGATTTTTTGTTCCATTGATGTTGTATGCAGTAAATGGCTGAGGAAGTTTATGAATGGAGGATCATAATTTGGGAATGAGTGAGACATCGATAAAGTTATTTGTTGCCCCACTATCTACCAGGGCTGTGGTGGTAACAGTTTGTGATCCAGCTGAGAGATGAACAGGGAGGTACATGGTTTGTTCATTTGAGAGGCCTACAATTACAGCTGAGATGTCTAGGGAAGGAGACATTACTACTTCTTCCCTCATTGAAAACCCAAGGCAGAATCATCCTTAGCTTCCTCAAAGCATAGTTTGAGGGTTTGCAGGATCTCTCCTTCTTCCTTTCCCTTTGTTATGATCATTCACCTGTTTATCCTTTGCTTTCACCTTGCTTCACTTCTCTTTCATTAGAGTGCCTTTTGCACACCTTTTGTCATGCTTGTTTACTACATGTGTTACAATTCCCTCTTTTTCTTCATTTTTCCCTTGTTATACTAAGACTGGCATCACCCAGTATTCTTTTGCTTTCTATAGAGTGTTCTAGAATGTACAACATGTTCATCACACACCCTTCTTATCTTTACCTCGTGTTTCTCATTTCCGTCGCCTCATGTTCTTTCCTATCTCTACCATGAGGCAATCCTTATCATTTCTTTCTCCAATTTAACCTTACCTTGGGTACTACTTAAGCCTTAGTCATACATCAATGTATCTTAGCTTAGTTCTGCTCAGTCAACCTTGTCTCCCTTGTGATCACCTTGATCCCTCGTCGACTACCTCATCGAATGACCTCCTTGATCTCTCCATCAACTCTTTACATCGACTGAACCCTTGACCCTTCACTGATTGTCTTTTTGGTTGAATTCTTTGTTGTCTGGCAAGTCCTGTTAGACTCCTTCAAATCCTTGACTCTTGTCTTTAATTCTCTTTGAGCCTATGCTCATTCCTACCCAGACCAAGTGTAACAACATAATGATGCATCCTTTCCTTTTACTTCATCTTGATTATTCATTGATGACATGTCCCTTTATTCTTCATCATTCCATAACATTCTACACTTACATGTCATCCAGTATATAGTCCAGTAGTTGACCTACCTGTACTCCATTCTTGATCTATGCAATCTAGCATTCTCTTGAGTCACACTCAGTCCTCTCAAGTCCCTCTGTCCACCTTTCAGGCATATAAGTCTTCGTCCCTTCAATACATACCTTTGAGCTGAGTCATACCTCTTTGTGAGTGTCCTGCTTGTTGGTAAGTCTTTCCACTCTGTCTTGATCTACTCAAGGTATGCTCCACGTAACACCCTTGGTGTGGAGTTTGACTATGTAGGTGTCAAAGGCAGAGGGTTGTTTACTGGGTGGAGCTGAGGGAGCAGTGGGCATGGTGGCAGTTTCTGTTGCCTGAATGCACTGTCTGGGGGAAGTGGTGGTATGAGGAGTATTCAAGGTAAAGGTTTTACATTGTTGGGCATTATGCCCTTTCTGGTGGCAACATAGGCATAGACCTTTGCAGAAGCAGTGAGTGTGTTCCCCAGGAGTGAGCTTAATGATGCAAATTGCATCAATGTCCATTGCATTTGGGTCAGAAGAGGTGGTGGTAAGTCAAGCAAACAAGGTGGGAGTACAATGATCTTGTTGGAGTGTGGTGATGCAAGCTTTTTGAACATGGAAGGTTTTTGCCTTATCAAGCCAGTCCTTGATGGTAGTGGGGATGGGGGACATGGACAAAACCATGATTGCAAGTTGTTGGTCAAGGCCAAGGGAGAACTGGTCAATAAGGGTAGTTTCATTGGTGATTCCCACTTTGGCAGCAAGATTCTGGAAGTTGGTGATGTACTTTTGGAAGCCATTGTCATGTTCACCATCTTTTCCCTTAGACAACTTCTGGATGAGCTTTGAAAGTTTGAGGTGGGCAGTGGCTTTGGTATCAAAGGGGTAGAACATAGACTCAAAGTTTTTGATGTATTTGACAAAGGTTTTCTCAGAGGTGGGGACCGTAGTGTTAGCCATGTGATCATACCACATTTTTGAGAAAGAGACTCCTCATCCCATGCTCATCTTGTTCAGAGTGGTCATGATTTTGCTGTCATCAGAGGAGTAGAGGGTTTTGTTGATCTTGAAGTAGGCCTTCATGGCCTTGATCCAATGGACAGCATCATCCAGGTTTCCAGAGAAGTCCACAGGGAGGGTGGCTTTGAGTTCAGTCATGATGGGTGCTGGAGATGATGGTGTGATAGCAAGGAGGGTGTTATGCTTGGTCCAGGTAGGAATGAGTGTAGGCTCAAAAGGAACTGAAGACAAGGGTCAAGGGTTCAAGGAGTTGAGCAAGACTTGCCAGACAACAAAGGGTCAAACCAATAAGGCAATCAGTTGGAGATCAAAGGTTCAATCAACAGAGAGAGAGTCAATAGAGGAGTCAAAGAGTCATCCAATGAAGAAGTTGATAAAGAGTCAGAGAGTTCAAGGAGGACAAGGTATAATTGAGCAGAACTAAGCTGGAGTACAATCAATGTATGACTAAGGCTTAAGTATTACTCAGAATAAAGTTTGGGTGCAGAATAAAAGTAAGGTTCACCTCATGGTAGAGATAAGAGAACATGAGGTGACAGAAATGAAAGCCAGGAAGCAAAGATAAGAACAGTGTGTGATGAATGTGTTATATGTTCTAGAACACTCTAAAGAAGATAGAAGGATACCAGGTGATGCTGGTCTAAGTATGACAAAGAGAAAAGGAAGAAAGGGGAAATCATAACAGAGGGGGAGTACTGGGGATGAAGGTGCTGAGGTGAGGGGAGTGCTAGGGGTACTAGGGCAAGAGATAGTCAGTTGTGTAGCCAAAGTCTCTGGTAACAAAGAGGGAAGTTGAGGAGTGGCACAAAAGGGGGAGATTACTGTGGGGGTGTTTCTGCCAGTGAGTTGTGCAAAGGTTCAATGATGATGATACTGACCAGTGGGTGGGGCAAAGGACTCCTTGTTGGAGGAGGGTTCTGAAGCTCTGATGATATGTATGGTGATCTGGGGGTGGTCCTACTCTGTAATAGGAGGGACAAGGGAGATTCTCAATCTTTTGTTATGCAGGGCATACCTTGAGTGGATCAAGACTAGAGACTAGAGCTAGTCTGACAAGCAGGACACTCACAAAGAGGTACAACTCAGCTTGAAGGACATGAAGGCTAAGGGACTAGAGCTATATGGTCTAGGACCAGACTTAGACTAAGGACTGAGGGGATGGAGAGACTGAGGGGACTCAAGAGTATGCTGAATTGCACAGATCAAGAATGAGGTACAAAGCTCAGAACTACAGGGTTTATATATTGAAGGACACATAAGCATAGAAGGTCATAGAACTATGTGGAACAAAAGACACATTAGCATCAAGTAAGAATGAATGACAAAGAGAAAAGGATGCATAAGCATTAATTAAGTATAAATGACTAAGAATGGAAGGAATGCATAGTATGCTTGTGATCAAAGAGAAGAGAAAAAGGAGTACTACAATGAAGGGGAAGAAAACCATAACATCCTCCCTCCTTTTTCCCAGTTGGATATCCATGGCCTTCAAGGGTTCAGGCCCTAAGAGGGGGATACTGTCACATCCTGTGTCACCAGTCTTGCTCCACACACCCCTATCTGATTCCTCCACCCCTCTGACCCAACTCCTATCTGGACTCCACCCCTTTCATCCACTCTTGTACAACATCTCCACTCCTCCCTGACATCTCCATCCTCCCTGACATCTCTGCCTTCCCTGACAGGTCATGGCCCCTCCTGTATTTGGTTCTCCATCTCTGTCCCTGTAGTTATGCTCCATCATCCCTGTAGTAGCAGTTCATCATCCCTAGATGCCACCAGTATGTAGACTTATGTACTCCACTACTCCAACCTCCATTGCCCCTTAGCATAGCCTTGGACCTTCTTTGTATTTAGTTCCTATCTCACTGAGGACTTATTCCTCAGTTTGTAAATTGACTTTGTCACCCCCAGTCTCAACTCTCATCCTCTTGTCCTTTCCTCCTCTGCCTCAGTAGTCTATGACTATCATTGTATCATCTCCAATCCCAACCTCCAAAATTTGAGGACCGGACAGTGCAGTGGCACAGGCAATCCCTGAAGCCAAGTCCTCTCCATACAATCCCAACCTCACCTTCAACCTCCACCTCAAACTTGAGAAGTGTAACTTCGCTACCTCTGAAGTTGAATACCTTGG
>JBBPMP010000643.1:0-15482 GCA_038090395.1 Boletales sp. KT-2023a
GGGAGGTGTCGATGTCCACGTTGCGAGAAAGAGCATCCACAGGAGCCATGCGAGAACCAGGGGTGACCTGCCAGACGATGTCGAAATCCTGTAGGAGAAGTGACCAACGAGCCTGTTGACGAGACAGTTTGTGAAGGTCCTTGAGGTAAGACAGGTTTTTGTGGTCGGTGATGATGGTGACAGGGTGCGTGGTTCCCTGGAGGTACTGTTTCCACTCCTGGAGAGCGAGGATTACCATGAGAAGTTCATGGTCGTAGATGTCGTAATTACGTTCTGCCGGGGTGAAGGTCTGAGAGAAGTAAGTGCATGGATGGGGATCACCATTGGTGTCATTTTGGAGGAGTACGGCGCTGGCGGCAAATAGGGAAGCATCCGACATGATGGAAAAAGGGTGAGAGACGTCGGGGAAGGCAAGGACAGGTGAGGAAGAGAAGCAAGCTTTCAAATCATCAAAAGCTCGTTGTTGGAGGGGGGTCCAAAGCCAAGGTTCATCTTTGCGAGTGAGGAGAGTGAGGGGAGTGACAAGGGTGGAGAATCCAGGGATAAATTTACGGTAGAAGTTTGCGAAACCTAAAAATGAACAGACACCTTTAACAGAGGTGGGAGGTTTCCAGTCGGTGATAGTGGTGAGTTTTGTCGGATCCATGTGAATGTGTCCTTGACCAATGACGAGACCGAGGTATTCCATCTGAGGGGTGTCGAACGAGCATTTGGAAATTTTGAGCGAGAGGTTGTGATCACATAGGTGTTGGAGGACTCATTTAGTACGAGAGTGATGGAGTTCAATGTCGTCCTTGGTATGAATGCCGATGTCATCCATGTAGATCTTTAGCCAACGTTCAGCGATCATGTTGGCAAAGATGTGGTTCATAAAGGCTTGGAAAGTGGGGGGAGCATTGTTAAATCTGAAGAACATGACCGTTGGTTCGAAGAGACCAAGGGGGGTGATGAAAGCTGCTTTCCATTGATCCTCTTCCCATAAACGAATGTTGTTGTATCCCCAACAAATGTCGAACTTGGTGAAGAGGGTCAAGTCTTTCATGTCGTCAATCAGTTCAGAGATGAGGGGTAAGGGGTATGCATTGCGAATGGTATGGGAGTTGAGGTATTGGTAATCCTGACAGGGATGAAGGGTGCCATCCTTCTTAGGTATGAAGAAGAAAGGGGAAGCTTGTGGGGATTTTGATGGGATGATTCGACCAGTTGCTAGGTTTTCTTCAATGAATATCCGGCAGGCTTCTTTTTCGGCAGGGTTGAGGGGGTAGACTTTGGTGATTTTTGGAACGAAGGACGGTTTGAGATCGATGGTGTGGTCGAAAGAATGGTGGGGGGGTAGCGTGCTAAACATCTTTTCAGAGAAGACGTCAGCAAATTTGGTGCACCAGGAGGGAATTTCTACTAGTTTGAGTTGTTCTTGTTGTGCCAAATGGGTGGACAGTGTGATCTTTCCAAGGTGTTGAGGATAGGTTTCGTCAACATCCTCAGTCCAGGGCGGACGCTCACTAAGAAGTACCACAGCGTCCTGGAGGGTGAGGGTGTTGGTGGACCAATCTATGACAGGGTTTCGTTTCTTCAACCAGGTCATTCCAAGAATGATGCAAGAAGAGCCGGGTGAGGTGACAAGGAAGGTGATTTTATCCGATAACTGGGGAAATATGATGTTGGCAGAGATGGAGTATTGGATGGTACCTTGGTGATTTGGGGTACCGTCTACGTTGTAAGCGGTGAGCTTTTGGGGGAGTCGTCGAATGGCAGAGCGAAGTTTGGGTATGAGAGAGATGTCGATGAAGTTGTTTGTTGCACCGCAGTCAATGAGAGCGGTGGTGGTAACGGTTTGCGATCCTGCTTGTAGACGAACTGGGAGACGCATAGTTCATTCATTTGACAGTCCTACAATTACAGCAGAGATATCTAGGGAAGAAGATGTTACTACATCCTCCCTTATTGAAAACCCGAAGAAGAATCTTCCTTAGCTTCGTCGAAACAAAGCTTCAGGGTTTGGAGGATCTCTCCCTCATCCTTTCCGGAGGTTTTGAGTTTGGAGACGTAAGATTCCAGGGCAGTGGGCTGCTTGGTAGGTACAGGAGGAGGGGGATTACTGTACTGGGGGTGGTTTCCATGGTTTGGATGCATTGTCTAGGGGGGGTGGTGGTACATGGGGTGGATGTGAAAGTCTTGCATTGTTGGGCGTTGTGTCCCTTCTGGTGACAGCGAAGACAGAGTCCCTCTCAAAAGCAGCGAGAGCGTTCAGCAGGGGTGAGTTTGGAGACGCGTATGGCATCAACGTTCATGGCATTGGGATCAGTAGTGGTGGTGGGGCGAGTGAAGGAGGAGGGAGTGCGATGACCTCATCTAAGGGCCGAGATGCGGGCCTTCTGGGCATGGAAAGTCTTTGCTTTGTCGAGCCACTCTCTGAGAGTGGAAGGGACAGTGGACATGGAGAGGATCATAACAGCAAGTTGTTGGTCGAGGCCAAGGGAGAACTGGTCGATGAGGGTGAGTTCGTCAGTGATACCAGCTCTGGCAGCAAGGTTCTGGAAGTTGGTGATATACTTTTGGAATCCATCGTCATGTTCGCCGTCCTTTCCTTTGGACGACTTCTGTACGAGCTTGGAGAGCTCAAGGCGGGCAGTGGCTTTGGTGTTGAAGGGGTAGAAGGTGGATTAGAAGTTCCCAACAAACTTGTTGAAGGTTTTCTCGGATTGAGTGATTGCAGTGTTGGCCATGAGGTCATACCACATTTCGGAGAAAGAGACTCCTCGTCCCTTGCTCATCTTGTTTAACGTGGTCATGATTCTGCTGTCATCGGAAGAGTAGAGGGCTTTGTTGATCTCGAAGTAGGCCTTCATGGCCTTGATCCATCGAACAGTGTCGGCTGGATCACCAGAGAAGTCTGCAGGAAGGGCGGCTTTGAATTTGGTCATGGTGGATGGAGTGACTGGGGTACTAGGTGGGACGAAGGTGGATGGGAGTGAAGGGGTTGGTACGAGAGAGATCTGGGGGAGAACTGGGCTGAGTTTAATGGGGGATGCTGGGGGGGTACTGGAGACGTGGGAGTTGGGCAGTGGGGTGGGGACAGTGACTATGGGAAGAGACGACGGTGGTGGGGCAGTGGTCTGAAATGGGGAGTTCACTGGACTGGGGCGATTTCGTCTGGTGAGTCTTTGATGACGATGTAATTCAAGAGTAGAGAGGGTGGGCTCTGGGATGGTAGGCTCCTCGTCGGAGGAGTCGTTTACTGGGGCACTGTAGCGATGAATGATGTACTGGGGTGGGTCCTACTCCATGATAGGAGGGACAAAGGGTATTCTTGATCTTTTGTTACGCGAAGCATACCTCTGATAGACCAAGACCAAGTCGAAGGGATGCCAATGAGCAGGACACTCACAAAGAGGTACTACTCAGCTCAAAGGCGATGAAGGACTGAAGACTATACATCACAAGGATGGACTGAGGGACTGAGGGTGACTCAAGAGAATATGCTAGATTGTGCAGATCGAGAATACAGAACAAGTAGGTCGACTACTAGACTATATACCAGGCGACGCGTAAGCATAGAATGTCAGAGAACAATGCAGAAGGAAGATGTGTCATCAAAGAGTAATCATGATGAGGTAAGGAAAGGACGCGTCACCATTTAGTAAGAAGGGATGACAAAGGGTGTGCATATGCACTCTATCGAAAGGGAAAAGAAAGGAAAAAGGATGTGTAGGTAAACGATCGTAACACTGAGCGGTCTCAGGTCGCTCATCGACATGACAAAGAGGCAGTTTGCTGAGTACAAGTGGGCTGGATGCTTGGATTGCCCTTCAGACCAGGGCCTCAAGCTCATGCAGTGCATGTGGACCGCTCTTAACCACTTGGAGCACTTCCCTCTGTCATGGTGTGACATTGTGGTTTGCATCACAGAGTACCAATGCTGTGTCCTCAAGGTAATCGCTTACTTCAACTTCTATGAAATCATACTCCCCCGATTTGAACGACCAACTTTTCCTTACCCCAAGCTTAACCAATTTTGGATGGGTGCCTTCACCTATGACTACCAGATCGCCAAGATATTTTTCTGTGCTGGTGTTGCCATCTGGTTCATTCGGCCAGATGATTGCATTACCCCCACAACTATCATCAAAGAAGTGACCTGTCACATCCTGTGCCCTCTCCGCACCATCCACACTCTGCTCCGACTTCTCCGCCTTGCAATCCAGTATCGCAACACTCCCTCTGCACTCCGCCACTCGTTGTCTGCCATCAGGCAACAACTCCGCATATCCCTGACTTGTCCGTCGTCCCTGGCAGGTCCCCATCCCCGTCCCTGTATGTAGTTCCCTGTTCTGCTCTAGACCCGCTTTTGTCCCTGCCGTCGTACTCCGTCCTCCCTGTAGTAGTAATCCGCCCTCCCTGTATTACGTTACTCCGCTACTCTGCTCTCTGTCTACCCTTAGTACAGCCTTCGCCCTCTGTGTACTTAATCCACTCTCACTGAGGACTTATTCCTCAGTTTGTAAATCAACAAAGTTACCTCTGGTCATCTTCCGTTCGATCTCTCGCTCTCTCCTCTTGTCTCTCTCTCTATCTGCCTCGGTAGTCCCAGACTATCATTGTACCTCCGACTACTCTGTTCTCTGAAATACGAGGACAGGGCAGTACAAGGGCGCAGGCACACCTGAAGCCGCAGTCCTCATCTTTGTCTCCATCTCCGCCTCCGACCCTCGACCTCCACTCCCCCACGTCTGCTCCATATCTCTGCACCTCTGGTGACCAGTGGAACCAGACTTGACATGACCACCCTTGATTCCCCCACTAATATCGTATGGGAAATGTACACTGATCCTGTTAGTGGCGCTTCTAAGCCCTTCCCTGTCTGCTATACTGGCAATGATGCCTTCGCACGTCAGATGGCCAACCTTATGTGCTCCAAGAGTGAAGACATGGAGGCTTTCCATCTTCTCGCCGGCCCCCAACAATTGTTGCAGGAGTCGACCAAGGATCTCCAACAGCCAGTGATGTCGTCATCTGACACCAGTTCCCTTGTCCAACAGGTGAGGCAAGATCGCCACAAAGAGCGATTAAGGAGTACAGACCCATGTAGGGATTTTCCAGCTTTGTTGAGGTAAACTCACAATGCATATTCTTCACAGATCAAGTCCCTCGTGGAGCAGATGGTTCTTCGGCGAACCGGAGCAAATGAGATGAAATACAGCACCCCCTCCTTCCTCCCTGCCATGTTCACTGGGCAGATGCCCTTGCCAAGTGCCAGACAGCTCACAAGAGCAATGTGTCATACCTGATGGGTGGTGGATACCGATTCCCTGAGCCCACGATCTTCATGACAGTGGGATCACTTGAGAGCCGCAGGCGTTACCTGGCCAACTGGCTGGTCTTGCGCCATTTATGGTTGGGAGTGGTTGCTCAGAGGCTGAAGATGAAGGGGCATTTACCAAAACACTGGTGAGCATTCCTGAACAGTCACCCAGAAGGTACAAATGTTTCCACCTCTTCCATTACCACCCACACCTCCCAAACAAAAACTGCAGCACTTGACTTTTTCAGTGACTTGTTGCCAAGCATTGATCACGCAGCGTCGTCATGGGCTGGTGATAACACAATCTCGTTTTGCAGGAGAGAAGTTCCCCTCAAAGCCGGAGTCGAGCTGCCACAGGATTTAGTAAAGAGTGTTTTGTGGGAACTGACAGAGTTGTCATTCCGTGCCAATCTCCTTGCTCTCGACAAGCACCTTGTTCCTGAGTTGTGGGATGGAGTACCACTCTTCTCCAGGAATGAGGTATACGAGAGTATATTTCTGTCTGCAGTGATTGGAGGAAGTTGGGAAGGGCCCTTGCCGATGGAGAACACCAGATTGAACCACCCGGACATCTGAACTGACTCCTTTTTGTCTTCCATCAATGCCCTTCGTCATCTGATGTCACAGTGGCCAGGGCAGAAACCCCCTGTCCTGATGGAACCTATCATATCATCAATGTCCGATGGCAACCTAAGGGTCAGGGTTTCAAAGGTGATGTCGTTCTACATTTCCACGTTCTTCACCATGAATGGTTGGCCTCCTGTGGTTCCTCGTCTCTTCCCTGGGGAGGTTTGATTGTCGTCATTGTTGCACCTGTTGGTCTTACTTTTTTTTCATATCACACCATACATCCTAGTCATTTCATTGACCTGCTGTTCTTTCCTTTTTTTTTTCCTAAGTATCAGATCTACATGTTGTCTACTTAATATATGTGACTAATAGCAGGTTGTGCTTTGTTTTCTTCACAATTATTACCATGGGTTCCGAACGGGTAGGTCACACAAAGTTCATCTCCTACTGACTTTGCAAATTGCAGCCATTGTTTACTTCTCACATATCTAGATTTGCCATCAACTGCCTTGTAGGACTGCGCGTCCATCAAGGTAACCACTGCAAGACTCCGCTTCTTCAGTGGAGCAGCTTTGACTCTGTGTTCAAGTTGTGTGATGAGCAGACTGATCCTATTATCTTCGCCTGCCTTCAATCTTTTCTTCCAATTCCTTGCTTCCTCGATGATAGTGACCCCTTCACAGCAGTTGCATGAAATTGCAGCCATCATTTACTTCTCACTTATCTAGATTTGCAATCAACTGCCTTGTAGGACTGTGCATCCATCAAGGTAACCACTGCAAGACTCTGCGTCTTCAGTGGAGCAGCTTTGACTCCATGTCCAAGTTGCATGATGAGCGAGTCAATCCTATTATCTTTGCCTGCCTTCAATCTTTTCCTCCAGTTCCTTCCTTGATGATGACCCCTTCACAGCAGTTGTGTGTTTTCATCTCACTTGTCTTCTATCACCTTCCTGTCCCGGTCCAGTTCTGTCCATGTGCACTAGTAGGCGGACAACCTCATACCACCCCCCAAAACAGCATCTCCCATCCCTAATTTTCCCAATGATACAGCCTTCTCTGATCATCTTGCCTATCCTGTCATGTCTGCTCCATTCAGCCCATGAATCCAGTGATGTGGTATCATGTTCATTTCCGACTTCTGTTATTATTTTAGCCTGGGCTACAGGCTACAGCAGCTCATTGATCCCTGGACTTCGCTATCTACCAACCCGTTGGGCGATCATACTGATGAGAACCCAAAGCTCCACTGCTCGCTTCCAACACCAGGCAGGCACATTGTTCATGACATTTGGTACTATTCAGTCAGCAAAGTTGGCATGTTGCAAAGTAAGTTTGTGACCTGTGGATGTCTTCTGTCTGATAAACTATGGTTTTAGACTCTTTATGTCTGCTTTGTTGCCTCAATGAACTGCCTGAATCGCTGCCACATGTTTTATCTGCAGCTTTTATGCCAGGTCCCTGCTTTGCAGAATAATCGTCAAGTCACCCTCAGTTATCCATCCTGCCATGGCACATACTGATTTCCAAGTTCCAATGGCTCATGCTCGTCATCAAGTGCACCCCTCAGATTCTCAACCCTCTAATCCTATTGTCCAAGGTGCCGTCGGTGTGCGACCTTGCTGTCCCCCTCACTGCTTCGTCCAATTGGATGATGAAGCTGGAGACATGAACCTGGTGGTGCCAACAAACCCCCCATCATCACCTGTAGAGAGAGTACCTCACAACCCCCATCAACGTCGCACTCCCAGCCTGCCTGACAATGAGCCAGAGTATTTCGACCTCAAAGCATCCTCTGATGTGGACAACGATGAAGAACCTGGGGAACCTCCCATTCCTTGAGCGAGGGCGCCTCATCATGCAACACAACCCAGCATCGACACGTTGGGTTCCACTAGTAACACTGTTGACCCACTCGAGTCTATCCAGTCAATGGAGCAACGTGCCCCAGATGTCCACCACTTTTTTGAGAAACGCAAAAATGAAACGTCGACATGTATTCCTTGCAAGTAAGTATATACATTAACCATTATTAATAATGGCTAATGATCACCTGTGGACTCAGAAACTGGAAGAATTCTAAACCAGGAGAATTCCCTAATCACAATTTGGTCTATAAACACACGACTGCAAACTCTGGTCTTCGTTCGCACATTGAGAAATTTCATATCATCCAATATCTTGAACTAGCTGAGAAACATAACTGGCCAGTCTACATCAAAGCTGTTGCTAATGCCTTCAGTATGGGCTACATGTTCAAGACTCTATGTGATGCTCTTGGACAACCTGGTGTCACCATTTGTAGCTTACCACCCCCTCCCACAACAGGTGGTGTGCATCTCCAGACTGAAGGCCCAGAGAGATCTTTGGTGGTTGGCCTACCAGAATACTCTCCCTCAACCCTTGCGTGCTTCCTTGTTAGATTTATCGTTGCCAACGATCAGGTGCTTGACTTGAGAACTGAATCTCTGTTATATGCTGACATCACTTGTAGTCTATCAGTGTTATAGAATGTCCAGAATTCCGACAACTCCTTCTCTTACTTCGATCCAGGCTCCATGATTCCAACATTCCTCGAGGAAGTAAAATGCAGGAACTCATCTTGGAAGCATGGAAGGAGTATTTTCTGATATTGAAATATGAACTTGCAGTGAGAATTCCATAGAACTTTGAATCGTCTTGAATGTTGCTCAATCCCAGTGGTTCAAGAATGCAGAGGGTCGGATTTCATGCACAGCCGATATCTGGTCAGATAAGATGCACAGACCCTTCCTGGCCATCACTGTTCATTGGATTGGCAAAGCACCACAAACCTCATCACTCCAATTGAGAGCCGCCCTCATTGCTTACCATCACATTCCTGGAAGTCACACCGGCGAGTACATAGCTGAGAAGCTACTGAGACTCTTTGAGCATGCAGGTATTACCCACAAAGTAAGTCCCTTCACTGCTTCCAGATCTGACCAGTGTCATTGATTGCGACCCACCATTAGATCGGACACATCACACTTGACAATGCCACTAACAACAACTCTGCAATGAAAATATTGTTGGAACTTCTCAGGCCCCATGGCATACAATTCTCCATTGAGGACTGATGGATTATGTGTCTCCCTCACATTCTCAATACATGTTCCAAACATATCATAGACTCTTACTGTGAAGCAAATTTCCATGGTGTCTGCAATGAAGAATGGGTCGACCAGTCAGGAAAACCAATTGATGGGGAAGCTTACATTGCTGCATTACAAGGAGACCCTATCAATTGTTCCCAGCAAATTATCAAGTCCATCCATGCATCAAGTCTTCGTTGGGGAGCATTCAAGAATACTATTGACAATGGCAACACAATGAAGCTATGGGTCAATGAGGATGGGGATCCTGTGGAAATTCCAAATCATAAGCTCATGTGCGATGTTCCATTGTGATGGGACTCTGTTTATTCCATGATACACCACTTGCATGAGTTGGAATTGGTACGTTATGTCTTGTACAAACACCTCCGCTATCTTACAGTTTTCATAGGTCGTCAATTATTTCCTTGGCCTACTGACTCAGTGTGACATCGCACACCTCAAGCTCAAAGAAATCAAATGGTTGATTCTTCAAGATATGGAGCTCATTCTTGAGGTACATGCCCTGTTTACAATTAGCTACCCTGTGAGCTATCATGAACACATTTTCTTTTTTAGATCCCCCACCTTTCTCAAGGAGTAATATCATCAGAAAGTATTCCAATGCTTGGCACCATTGTTCCGGCCTTTGAGCTATTCATCAGTTGATGGGAATTATTGGCAAATAAAATTCCACGTTGTGAACCCTTGGTTCGTCCAGGCCTACGCTGCGCTAATCAATACTATGACTGTCCCATAAAAATAAGACTTATCTCATTGCCATGTGTATGTAATTTTCTATCTAATACTAATAAATATTCACTCTTCTTATGCAAACCTTCAGTTGTGAATCCAAATATTCAACTTTTGCATGTCATGAACAATTGGTCACCTCAACAACAAAGAGACTCGAGGGAGATAATATTGGAGTTGGCATGTATCCATTCCCTTGACTATCCCAAATTCAAAATACCAGCATCCTTACAGATGGGGGAGTATAAAGCGAGATCTCCTGCTCAAAGCACGGTTGTAGCTGCACAGCCTGAGAAACCATGAAACCCAAGTCGCTTGCTTGCAGAGAAATTCGGAATCACATCGTCCAGCGATCCCAGCCCACCTGGTGGGATTCCCATTCCAGTCGGTATCAAAGAAGAACTGAACGCATACCTGGGAATTCAAATCCAAGCAAACACAAATTCAGTTCAATTTTGGCAGGTATGTTATTCATGGTTGCAGGGTCGCGGATTCAGACCATAGATCCATGCTTATATTACTTCCTTTCTTAGATATCATGAGCTGCCTACCCAACAATATCCAAAATCACAATGGATTATCTTCCCATCCAAGCCTCCTCAGTACCATCCGAGAGAGTGTTTTCGTCTGGATCAGAAACGATGATGAAGCGATGCAATCAACTTAATCTGATAATGATGGAAGCACTCCAAATGACGAAGTTCTTCCTGAAGAAGGACAGGTCAAGTGGATTGAGCTTCACAAAGGATTGGATTACACCAGAGCAAGACATGGTGATGGACGGCATTGCTGATGACGACCCTCTTGCAAAAATTGTCAATGCAAACTTTGCCAGCCAGCAGGACGAACTGATGGATCAAGTTATGCTTTTGATTGCAGAACAAGAATCTTGAGACTCTTATGATTGAGTTGTAGATTGTGTTACATGTAAATACCGTATTTATGGTTTTGTCTGTCTCTCATCATTGTTGCCGCAGTGTGGCCATATTGCAGTGAGAATGCTAATGACTCCCATGAGAAGCAGCATGAAACCAGCAAAACTCCGAAGGCATTGATTTCATTCCAAAAAGAGACGATGCATGAGCCATAGTTCCAGGGCTGCATGCTGCAGCTTTCCTCACCTTTTTTGACCCCCAACCAATGACAAACCATCAAAACCCCAGTGAGCTTGAAAGGAATCGGAGTCTTGTTCCAGTTCGTGTCAATGGAAGATTCAGAATAAAAGAACTACTTGGCTCAGGTACTTATGGTACGCTCCATTTGAAGTTTATTGAGTCCCATGGCCATCATAGGCTCAGGCCAGCACCAATATCTAACACTTGCCCAGGAAACATCTACAGAGTGGTCAACATCTTTACTCAGAAGTCTTATGCAATCAAGCTAGAACTGTCTCTCGATGGGGAATCCTCTGTGGAGCACGAGTATGAAATCTTGAAGAAACTTGAACACATCAAAGGAATTCCTCAGGCTCACTGGTTCGGCAGAGAGGCCAGCTATGACGGATTAGTTATCGACCTTCTTGGTCCTTTGTTACATGAACTCATCAACAAACACAAGAAGTTCCACATCCATACAATTGCTCATCTTGCGAAACAACTTGTGAGTCAACTCAAGTCAATACACTCGGTTCTCATCGCAGGTACCTCCTCAGATCTCTCGTTTACAGTGCATACATGCCCATGGATACATTCATGCAGACATCAAGCCGCAAAACGTCCTGATGGGTCTTGGTGATGACGCTCATACAATCTTCATCACTGATTTCGGAATTGCCAAATGGTATCATGATCCGACAACTGGGCTTCACCTTCCCTTTGTCCGTGCTGACTGCCTTACCAGGACTCCTGCATTTGCATCAATCAACAGCCACCTAGGAGCACAGCTAGGACATCGCAATGATGTTGAATCCCTTGCATACCTCCTCATTTACTTGTCACGTGGATCACTGCCATGGGTCACCGAAGATTCTCATGCAACAAAACCTTCATCGATACTTGCGCTCAAGCAGAAGACTCCAGTTGAGCTACTGTGTAGCAGGTTGTCCCAGGGTCGAGAGCTTGCCACCCTACTTACTTACGCGCATTCTCTCTCCTTTTCCAAGCAACCCAATTATGATTACATGCAGCTCTTGCTAGCACCTTTTCGTGATGGAACATCAAATTTATCTGCCATATTGCATGATCTCAGTCTCCAGGAATCCCCACTCTTGCCATGTGACTATCACAATGACCTGTTGCCATCACCATCACAGCCTGACATTGGCCCGGATTGTCATCCAGATCACACCAATACACCTTTGCCACCGGCCGTGTGTCATACAAAGATGTCTTGTCTCGGTCCTGCCAATGTCGCAACTCCCCACACCACACGCTGGAAATGGCCATCTATGATTGCTCAAATGTCACCAATGGCTGAAGTGGCCCAAGCGCCGAAACGAGTGTAAGTAGTCAATTTATCTGCTTGTTGGCCATATCTGATGCAAACAAAAGAAGTTTATGATCTAGCTGTCGTGTCAAAGTCTGACATGTTCACGATGGTGTTTCCAAACATTTCCATCTGGAGAATTGATGGACATTGGGACTTGGGAATGTTGTTGGACTACCTCAGTGTTATTTTTCTTTTGTTTCCAGCACCAGTAGTACAATGTAAGTGTACATTACCCAAATGTATGAGCAAGGACCGACTACAATCAACTTTAAACCGGCTTGAATTGAGTATCGGCTGAATGCTGACTTTACGGCTGATTGAGCTAAGCTGAGCTGACATAATCAGCCATAAATGCTGAGAGCAGCTGGACTGCCAATTTAGCTGTCTGAGCCAAAGTCGATTCGCAGTTAGCCAAGTTGGGGCAACACTACACCCAAGAGAGTAGTGTGTAATGTTAGCCTGCGCTATCTACACTCTCTTTAACAAGAGCATGCCATACAAAGGGTGCAGAAACAAAGATGGACCAGATGACCAGGAGCAGAGGTATGACAAGAAGGGCATTGATACTCAGTACAATTTTCCTGATAATGCCCAAGACGATGACAATGATAACAGCAGGCAGATGGTAAGGCAGGAGGTCAAGAGAAGGGAGAGGAAAGAGTTTGAACTGCTGAAGAGAGGATACAATGGCCATCAGGGCTGCAGAAGAACTGAATGTGCTCCTTGTTGCAAGCTAGCATGCCTTGGACCACTAAGAATCCATCAGAGAATATGGTGGGATCATTGACTTGATGGTGGGGAATGAGCTCAACAGAGGAAAGACAGTCCACCAGTGAACAAGGTGGGGTGGTGTTGTGGGAGGCAATGGGTAGAGGAGGAGGAGAAGGGGATGTGAGGAGGGCTTGAAAAGTGGTAATGGTAGGAATGGAGTTGATAGAAGCAAGGTAATGATCACAATCGGCAATGGGAAGAGAAAGGTACACATGATGGAAAGTGGGATATAATGAAAGGGGATCAAGACATTCAATGAAAACATGAAAGCCATGAAGATGAAGGATCATGAGAACATGTTCAGGGAGATGACTAACAAGCATATGAAGGGGAAGGCTGAACACAGCAGGAAGATCAGAAAGGGCAGATAGGAAGTGATAGGTTTGGATTCTAGCTACATCAAGGAAGAGGCATATGAGTTCCTGAGTGATCTCATCTTCCACATAGAGCAGGTCATTTTCGAGGGTGTGGATGAGGGTAGGTTTGGCGAGGATGCCAGCGTAGAGAGTGTTGATGGTGGAGGCAGGTAAGTAGATGGCCTGCACAGGCCTGGAATGTAAGGGAGAAGACAAAGAGATAGAACTGGAAGGGCAACCCAAGAGAGGTGAAGAGGAGGGAGAGGAGGAGTCAACAGATATTGAAAAACAGGAAAAGGAGAAGGTTGATGAAGAGAGAGAAATAAAAACAAGTCAAAAGGATTGATGGACAGGACAGTCTAAAAAATGACAAAAACACTTGTGTTCAAAGAAGTGGGTAGAAAAAGTTTGGGGTGATGAAGAAGGAACAAACATCTGGCACAAGCTTTGGAATTGAATAATTGGGAATATGCAACATCAATGGGGAGAGTGTTCATGGGGAATTATCGAAGGAAATGAGTTCTTTTATAAGTGATGAGGATGGTCTGTGTGTGGCAGAGATTACATTCAGGTTTCCAAGTATTTTTGGAAGCCGAATAACCTTTCCATGTGGTCAGATACTGATAACAGCCAGGGGAACCCTTGTGTGAGAGAATTCTGTCTACTTTGTATTCTTCTTCACTATTGATGACATCAGGAGGTGGAGTGGGAAATGAAGGACCATATGCTTCTGTGGAACAAAAGGGGGAAAGAAGGGTGGCATGGAAGACATTGTGGATTTTCCAGGTGGGAGGAAGATGAATGTGGTAAACGAGAGAAGATAGTACCTGACTGATCTCAAATGGTCCCAATTGTTTGGGTGCAAGTTTCTTAGAAGGGAAGGGGATGCAGAGGTTAGTGGCTTCTAGCCAGACCCTATCTCCAACTTTCCATGGAAAGAACTGTCGGGTACAATGTTGAGTCATTAATTGGCGAGCAGATTCATGTGCTGCTAAGGCTTCTTTCTGTGATTCTTCTAGAGCTGTGAGGCGAGAGGAGAGGGCCGGGATAAACATCCTTCCTAGAGAAGGATAGACTTGAGGATCATAGCCAAGTATCAAGGAGAAAGGAGATGTTTTAGTGGATGAGTGGGGGGCAGAGTTGTGGTGAAATTTGGCAGAGGTGATGAAAGAGGCCCAAGAATGTGGTTGATTGCCACAGAAAAGGTGGAGATATGTCTTGGTCTCCTGGTTTGTTTGTTCTGTTTGGCCATCGGTTTGGAGGTGATATGTGGTAGAGAGACAAATGTCATAGTGAAGTAGGTGAGCGATTTCTCTGGCAAAGGTGGAGGCAAACTGTGGTCCATGATCAGAGATGATAGAATCATGTAGACTGAACCATTTGAAGATGTTGTTGTAAAAAAGAAGAGCTACACCTGCTGCATCAATGGTTTTCTGACAGGGCATGAGAATTACCCCCTTTGAAAGGACATGGTCAACCATGACCAGAAGAGAATCAAAACCAGAGGAAATGGGAAGATCAGTGATCAAGTCCATGGAGAGCTGGTGGAAGGGAAGAGATGTGGAAGAGGAGATGGAGGAGAGGGGAGGAGACATAGGGTGGGTGTTAACCTTGGATTGTTGACAGAGGGTGCAGCCAGCAATGAAGTTATGAACAAAAGTGGCCAAGCCAGGCCACCAGAAGTCGCGTTCGAGGAGAGCTTTGGTACAAAAGAAACCCATGTGACCAGTGGTGGGGGATTCATGAAGAGAGCATAAGAGGGAAGAGCGAGAGGAAGGAGGGACATAGAGGCAATATTTGAAGTACAAGTGTCCATTGTCAAAAGACCAGTCTTTGAGAGAGGAGCAAGGGAAGAGGGGTGAACCATCTTGAAAAGAGCCAATAGCATGAAGAACAAGAGGATCCAAAGAGGATAAATGGCGAATACTGTTGGCAAGGGCAAGGTTGAGGGCAGAAATGACAATTGGGTCAGGGAGGATGGTGTTACGCGGAGCGTACCTTGTGTAGACCAAGACCAAGTCGAAGGGATACCAACGAACAGGATGCTCACGAAGAGGTACAACTCAGTTCGAAGGCAACGAAGGACGATGACTATACGTCTTGAAGATGGACTAAGAGACTAAGGACTGAGGGGACTGAGGGTGACTCAAGAAGATACGCTAGATTGCACAGATCGAGAATGTCGTACAGT
>JBBPMP010000644.1:635-15468 GCA_038090395.1 Boletales sp. KT-2023a
CCTCATTGACCAGTTCTCCCTCGGCCTTGATCAACAACTCGCCGTCATGATCCTCTCCATGTCCACAGTTCCCTCCACCCTCAGAGAATGGCTTGACAAAGCCAAGACTTTCCACGCCCAGAAGGCATGTATCTCCGCACTTCGACGAGGCCATCGCACCCCCTCTTCCTTTGCTCGTCCCACCACCACCACAGATCCCAACGCCATGGATGTTGACGCCATACGCGTCTCCAAACTCACCCCAGCCGAACAATCTCGGTGCTTCCGAGAAGGACTCTGCCTTCGATGTCGCCAGAAGGGACATAACGCCCAACAATGCAAGACTTTCGCATCCACTCCATGTACTACGAACCCCCCCAGACAACGCATCCAAACCACAGACACCACCCCCAATACTCCCCCTCCTCCTCTGTCGGCCAAGCAATCCACAGCCTTGGAATCCTACGTCTCCAAACTCCGCACCTCCGGGAAGGACGAAGAAGAGATCCTTCAGACCCTGAAGCTTTGTTTCGACGAAGCTAAGGATGATTCTTCTTCGGGTTTTCAATTAGGGAGGATGTAGTAACATCTTCTTCCCTAGATATCTCTGCTGTAATTGTAGGACTATCAAATGAACGAACCATGCGTCTCCCAGTTCGTCTACAAGCAGGATCGCAAACCGTTACCACCACCGCTCTCGTTGACTGCGGTGCAACAAACAACTTCATCGACGTCTCGCTTGTACCCAAACTTCGTTCTGCCATTCGACGACTTCCCCAGAGGCTCACCGCCTACAACGTCGATGGAACCCCAAACCACCAAGGAACCATTCAGTACTCCATTGCTGCTAACGTCATCTTTCCCCAACTGTCGGATAAAATCACCTTCCTTGTCACCTCGCTCGGTTCTTCCCGCATCATTCTTGGAATGACCTGGCTGAAGAAACGAAACCCGGTCATAGACTGGTCCGCCAATACCCTCACCCTCCAGGATGCTGTGGTACCTCTTAGTGAGCATCTGCCCTGGACTGAGGATGTTGACGAAACCTACCCCCAACATCTTGGAAAAATCATGCTGTCCACCCATTTAGCACAACAAGAACAACCTAAACTTGTTGAAATTCCCTCCTGGTGTACCGAGTTCGCTGACGTCTTCTCCAAAAAGATGTTTAGCACACTACCCCCCCATCGTTCCTTCGACCACACTATTGATCTTAAACCGTCCTTTGTCCCGAAAATCGCCAAAATCTACCCCCTCAATCCTGCGGAAAAGGAAGCGTGCTGCATATTCATCGAAGAAAACCTGGCAACGGGATGCATCATCCTGTCGAAATCCCCACAAGCTTCTCCCTTCTTCTTCATACCAAAGAAGGATGGCACCCTTCGTCCCTGTCAGGATTATCGTTACCTCAACTCTCACACCATTCGCAATGCATACCCCTTACCTCTTATCTCGGAACTCATCAATGACATGAAAGACTCGAACCTCTTCACCAAATTTGACGTTCGTTGGGGGTATAACAACATTCGCCTGTGAGAGGAGGATCAATGGAAAGTGGCCTTCATCACCCCCCTAGGACTCTTCGAACCCACTGTCATGTTTTTCGGTTTCAACAATGCCCCTCCCACCTTCCAAGCTTTTATGAACCATATCTTTGCTGACATGATCACTGAACATTGGCTAAAGATTTACATGGACGACATCGGCATTCACACCAAGGACGACATCGAACTACATCATTCTCGTACTAAGTGAGTTCTCCAACGTCTACGTGATCACAACCTTTCCCTCAAGATCTCCAAATGTTCGTTCGATACCCCTCAAATGGAATATCTCGGTCTCGTCATTGGTCAAGGACGTATCCATATGGATCCGACGAAACTCACCACAATCACCGACTGGAAACCTCCCACTTCTGTCAAAGGTGTTCGCTCGTTCTTAGGTTTCGCTAATTTCTATCGTAAATTCATCCCGGGATTCTCCACCCTTGTTGCTCCTCTCACTCTCCTCACGCGTAAGGATGAACCTTGGCTTTGGACCCCCCTCCAACAACGAGCTTTCGATGACCTAAAGTCCCAGTTCTCTTCCTCTCCAGTCCTCGCCTTCCCTGACATCTCTCGCCCATTTTCCATCATGTCAGACACCTCCCTGTTCGCCGCTGGCGCAGTGCTTCTCCAGGATGACACCAATGGTGATCCCCACCCATGCGCTTACTTCTCTCAGACTTTCACTCCGGCAGAACGGAATTACGACATCTACGACCGAGAACTCCTCACAGTGATCCTAGCCCTGCAAGAATGGAAACAGTATCTCCAAGGAACCACACACCCTGTCACCATTATCACCGATCATAAAAACCTGTCTTACCTCAAAGACCTTCACAAATTGTCTCGTCGACAAGCTCGTTGGTCACTTCTCCTGCAGGACTTTGACATCGTATGGCAGGTTACCCCCGGTTCTCGCATGGCTCCCACAGATGCTCTCTCCCGCAACGTGGACGTCGATACCTTGCTCGACAACGTGTCTTCCATTCTTCCTGATCCAGTCGTCATCTCCGCCCTCGACCTCGCTCTGGCAGACAGCATTCGTTACTCCTCTGGCTCCAATCCCCTCGTTCTCTGTGCCCTTCATTCCATCCAGCACGGTTCACCTCTCTTCCCGCGTTCTTCCCTCTCTGACTGGTCGTTTGATAACGGTCATTTGTACTTTCGTCATCGCCTCTATGTTCCCCCCACCGCCCGCTCTTCCCTCCTCCGTTCTATCCATGAATCCCCCACCACCGGTCACATGGGTTTCTTCTGTACCAAGGCCCTTCTCGAGCGGGACTTCTGGTGGCCTGGTCTCGCCACTTTCGTCCGTAACTTTGTCATGGGCTGTGCCCTCTGTCAACAGTCCAAGGTTAACACCCATCCCACGTCCCCTCCTCTCTCCCCCATTCCCTCTTCCACATCTCTTCCCTTTTGCCAACTTTCTATGGACCTGATCACAGATCTCCCAATCTCCTCAGGATTTGATTCTCTGTTGGTCGTGGTCGACCACGGCCTTTCGAAGGGGGTAATTCTCATGCCTTGTCAAAAAACCATTGACACCACAGGGGTCGCCCTTTTATTTTACAACAATGTTTTCAAATGATTCGGGCTACACGATTCCATCATCTCTGATCGTGGCCCACAATTCGCCTCTGCCTTCGCTAGGGAACTTGCTTGCCCACTGCACTATGATGTTCGCCTCTCTACCGCCTACCACCCCCAAACCGATGGCCAAACAGAACGAGCAAATCAGGAGATCGAAACCTATCTCTGCCTCTTCTGTGGAAATCAACCACATTCCTGGTCCTCATTTATTACCTCCGCCGAATTCCACCATAACTCCGCCCCTCACTCGTCCACCAAAACTTCCCCATTCTCACTGATGCTTGGTTATGACCCTCGTGCTTATCCCCCACTCGGAAATACCTTTATCCCAGCTCTCTCCTCTCGCCTTTCTGCCCTAGAAGAATCATGAAAGGAAGCCTTAGCCATGCATGAATCCGCTCGCAGATTAATGACTCAACACTGTACCCGACGATTTTCCCCATGGAAAGTGGGAGATAAGGTTTGGCTAGAAACCACCAATCTTTGCATTCCCTTCCCATCCAGGAAATTAGCTCCCAAACGATTGGGACCTTTTGAGATCAGTCAGGTACTATCTCCTCTCACTTACCGCCTTCGTCTCCCTCCCACCTGGAAGATCCACAATGTCTTCCACGCCACCCTTCTTTCCCCCTTTCGCTCCACTGAAGCATATGGTCCTTCATTTCCCACTCCACCTCCTGATGTCATTGATGGTGAAGAAGAATACAAAGTAGACGGAATCCTCTCACACAAGGGCTCTCCTGGCTGTTATCAGTACCTAACCTCATGGAAAGGTTACTCAGCATCCAAAAACACCTGGGAACCTGAACATAATCTTCGCCACACACAGACCATCCTCTCTGCTTACAAAAAGACCCACTCTCTACGATAATTTCCCCATGAATGCTATCCCCATCGAAGTTGCTTATTCCCAATTATTCAATTCCAAATCTTGCGCCAGACGTTTGTTCCTTCTTCGTCATCCCAAACTTTCCTCTACTCATTTCCTTGAACACGAGTGCTTTTGTCATTTTTCAGACTGTCCTGTCCACAGATCGTTCTGATTTGCCTGGGTTTCTCTCTTTTCATCAACTTCCTTCTCTCCCTACTTTTTGATGTCCATCAACTCTTCTTCTCCCTCTTTGTCACTGCTATTGGGACGCCTTTCTGGTTCTATCTCTTTATCTTCACCCTTATGCTCCAGGCCTGTACAGGCTATCTACTTACCCACCTCTGCCATCAACACCCTCTATGCCAGCATCCTCGCTGAACCTACCCTCGTCCACACCCTCGAAAATGACCCGCTTTATGCAGAGGACTTGATCACTCAGAAACTTGTGCACCTCTTCCTTGACGTTGCTAAAATACAAAACTATCACTTTCTGTCTGCCCCTTCTGACCTTCCTGCTGCTTTCGGCCTCCCTCTTCATATGCATATCAATCACCTCCCCGAACAAGTTCTTTTAATCCTTCATCTTCATGGTTTTCACATTTTCGTCGAACATCTGGATCCTATTTCTTTATATCCTACTTTTCGTTGTGTCTACCTTTCACTTCCCATTGCCAATTGTGACCATTACCTCGCCTCCATCGATTCCATCCCCACTGTCATTACCTCCCAAGCCCTCATCACATCCCCATCCCCTCCTCCCCTGCCTATTGTCACCTCACTGCAACCCCTTGCTGATCGACTCTCTTCTGTCAAACTCATCCCTCACCATCGTGTCAATGACCCTGCTGTCTTTTCTGATGGATTCATCATTGACCAAGGCATGCTTGCATGCAACCAGGAACACATTCAGTTCTTCTGCAGTCCTAATAGCCATCGTATCCTCTCTTCGGCAGTTCAGACCCTTTCCTCCCCCATCTCTCTCACTCCTGCTTCTCCATCTACTCGCTGTTACCACTGCAATCGGCTTGGACACTATCAGGAAAACTGTACCAAGTATAAGTGTCCTTCTTGCCTTACATCCATTCCTGGTCACCCGGTCCGTCTTTGTTTCTGCACTCTTTGCACCACATGCTCTCATTGGGGTCATTCTGATCGCTTCTGCCCTACTCGCACCTGCGCTCGTTGTGATCAAGCTGGCCACATCCTTGTCGATTGCCCCTTTGAACATTATACTCCTTTGCAAGCCTTCATGGCATCTTTCCCTTCTCCACCACTGGCGGATTCTTTGTGACAGTTGAGGTCTGGGACTTCAAGTGTACGAAGGGGGTAATGTTATGATCATCTACCTATACATCTCTTTTCCTTCACTTCCCTTTCGATAGAGTGCACATGCACACCTTTTGTCATCCTTTCTTACTAAATGGTGACGTGTCTCTTCCTTACCTCATCATGATTACTCTTGATGACGCATCTTCATTCTTCATTGTTCTATGACATTCTATGCTTACGTGTCGCCTGGTATATAGTCTAGTAGTTGACCTACTTGTTCTGTATTCTTGATCTGTGCAATCTAGTGTATCCTCTTGAGTCATCCTCAGTCTCTTTGTCTCCTCAGTTCCTCAGTCCACCTACTTGGCGTATAGTCTTCATCCTTCGTCGCCTTTGAGCTGAGTAGTACCTCTTTGTGAGCGTCCTGCTCATTGGCATCCCTTCAACTTGGTCTTGGTCTATCTAAGGTATGCTCCGCATAACAGCTGAATCTTCTGTTGGCTATGCCAACTCCTCATTCCTCCCCTCCCCCCTGATATCCCCCATCCCCATCTTTATCCACCGTCTCCAATGATCCCACCGCCATGTCATCTTTGAATGGGTTCTCACCAAGGAAACCCCTTGCCGTTATCTAGAAACCTCCTCCACCTTCACCTTTGCCATGGACATCTCCCATGTCATCCACTCCTATGACAATGCCCGAAGCATGAAGGCACTCCTACTTGCCAACCCTTCCCTGGAGGATTACCCCCTCCACTCCATGAGTGACCAAGTCAAGGTAGATTCCCTTGACTCCTTATTTCACCTAGGCTTCGGCCATTTCATAGAGGAACTCATCCCCACCTCTGTCCTCCTCCCCCTCATGGGACCCCTCGTACAATCCCTTCCTCCCAACAAATGGAAGGCCTACTTCTCTGGAGGAGAATTCATTTACATCCCTCCCCATCACCCCCATCTCACCAACAACACCTACCCCAGGACCTTTCATTTCCCCTCCTCCAACCCAGACACTGACTCCGATAAGGAGAACAATGCTCCAATCCCCACCCCTCCCCATCACACCCCCACCACCTTACGAGCGGTGGCCATCCTCCTCGACCTTCGCTCCTCAACCCCTGCCCCCCACCATCACCTCCACCTTGTCATCTCCCCCAGTGACACAGTTGAAGTCCCCATCGTTGTGGACTCCCCAGACCCAGACCCCATCCCCACAAACCCCACGACCCCTCCCTCCCCTACCAGTGCCACTATGGGATACTCCATTGACAACCCCCCCATGTGCCCTCGCCGTCTCCTGAAATGTAACTACTGCAAGAAGCTTGGACACATTTTTATCAATTGCCCCAACTTCTCCTGCTGCCACTGCCACCAGTATGCACTGGGACATCATCACACCCACTGCCCACAACAACCCTGCCAATGCTGCCTGGACCTGGAAGTCCCAGTCATGCAGGTCCCTATCCAAGGGCATGGACCTTGCACCCAATGTGACAAACCCCATGGACACAACTGGGGATGTGCCACCCAGGCACTTCATCACAACTGGGGAACCACCCCCAGCACCCCCTAGGATCCCATCAACAATGACATCCCTGCCTTGGAGACAGACAATGATGACAATTCCATTGAAACTGACGACTTTGACTACATTGACAATGAAGGGGAGGCCTTCGACTAAGGTGATTCTGGGGAATTCACCATACAAAGAGGGTAATGTTATGATTCATACAGACCCCTATTCTTTTTCCTCTTCTTCTTTCGATTTCTCTTTCACTTCTGAACCCAGACTCATCTCTTTCCATTCTACTGTATTCCTAGATGATCTCAATCAGACACAGTCTTACACTGGATCTGATCACTCTTTTCTTAGATCTTCCTATGCTTCTCTATACACACAGCATTGCACAGTTTCTATTCTTACTTCGGACAGCCCTCCTGATCACAACACTCGGCTGTCCTCTTTCATTTAGATCACCCAGCCTTATGGCCATTCTTGCACAGCCTCATGCTGCCTCACTGACTCGGTATGACTGGCACATAGCAGTATATATACCAGCCTGTACCATAGAATATCCCTAAGCAATTCCTACTTGGGTTTTCGCCTTCAGTCCTTGTCTCTCTGTCCTCAGTCTTGGGCCTTCATTGCCCCTTCCCTCGTCCTTCGTATTCTAGTCTCTATTTGAGCTAGTCTCCTCATCATCCCTGGCAGCGACCCCAGTGATCCATCTGCCCATACTACATCTGATTGACATTAGTCCATTGATCTGCTCTTACACCATCAATGCCACCCTGAGAACCCCTGTCTCAACTCTGACTGTCATGTCCCGTGCCCTTTCCGAACCTTCCGCACTCTGTCCGCCTTCTCCACCCCTCCTATCCGCCTCCTCTGCCTTCCAACTCTATCTCGCACTCCCCCCTCCAAAGCCTGCTCCCTGTTGTCCACCCTCAGGCGACAACTCCGCCCCTCCCTGACTTGTCCATCACCCCTGACAGGTCCCCACGTCTGTCCCTGTAGTTAGTTCCCCATTCCGCTCTAGACCCTTTCCGACCCTGTAGTGACACTCCATCTTCCCTGCCTTACGTTACTCCACTTCCTCCGCTCTCCGCCAACCCTTAGTACAGCCTCTGCTTCTTTGTACTTAATCCGCTTTGACTGAGGAATTACTTCTCAGTTCATAAATCACCAAAGTTACTTCCCATTTCCATTCCTTGTCCTCTCGCTCTCTCTCTGCCTCGATAGCGTTCACTGTCGTTGGACCCCCACCCGACTCCATCTTCTGAAATCCAAGGACATGGACAGTGCAAGGGTGCAGGCGACCCCTGAAGCCAACATCCTCTCCGTATGTCTACATCTCCACCTCTGACCTCCAACCCCTACTCCCATCTATGTCCACTCCACTCCAACCTCTGGAGATGCAAAAGACCCAGACTTGACAGTATTTACGAACTCAACTTGTACTGTCTTTCACAACTCACAAACTCATGATGATTCCAAGTTCCATCCATACCCGCTCACAGCAGCATTCTGCACAGCACCTTGCTGAAGCAAGGTCCAGCAGGTGCAGTGAAGTCTTCCTCCTCCACCCCAGAGATGAGGACAACTTCCTCTCGTTCACCTGCTATGCTCCCCGTGCTTCTAGTCCCCTCCTTTTCCACACTCCTGACACCGATGACCAACCTCCGACCTCCTCTGCACGTCGAGCGTCGCGACTATCTTGCAATTGCCTCTCTGCACTTCCGGACGTACCAGACCCCTATGGGTTTGGTCCTCCTGGTGGCAAACCCTCTCCAGACCCATCTCCACCTTCATCACCCCACTCCATCGGTCTCCCCCCTCCATCTCTACTTTCCACTCTGCCTGTGTCTTCCCTTCCTGATGACCCTCTTGTGGCTCTGGCGCAAGCTATCTGCAGTCTCACTCAGGCACAGTCCGCAGATCGTGGCTCCTCCTCCACTCGAACCAAGGTCTGCGAGCTGGATATATTTGACAGAATGAATCCGCGCAAGCTCTGCACCTTTTTAGTTCAATGCAAATTAAACTTTCAGGACCGCCCTAAGGCTTTCTGGATGGACTGTGCTCAAGTTGTCTTCGTGCAGTCCTACCTGAAGGGCATGGCCCTTGAATGGTTTGAGCCCGACCTCCTCCACTCTAGATTTGCTGCTCGTCCACTCTGGATGGACAGCTACGAAGAACTTGTCAGCAAACTTCATGCTAATTTCGGTCTGCATGACTCCGTCAGAGATGCTGAGCACCTGCTCAATCACCTAACGATGTCCAACAGGAGTCGGATCAACAAATACAGCATTGAATTCAACCACCTGGCAGGCCAAGTCAAAGGCTACGGTCACGGCACACTCTGACACCTCTTCTACAACAGTCTCCCCGACCAGATCAAAGACAAGATTTCTCACGATGGTAAACCGGACACCCTGCATAAACTCCGACTCCTTGCACAGACCATCAACACCTGTTACTGGGAACGCAAGTCTGAGCTCTCCTGCCAAAAGGAGAACTCCTCTGTGTCCTCCTCCACCAGTTCTGTGAACTCGTCCGACAATCCTCCCTCCGCCAAGCCGACTCCATCTTCCAATTCCATATCTGGCTCAGTACCCTCGACCTCCCACACTCCCATTACTCCGCCACATTTGGGCAAAGACAGCAAGCTCACCAACTCCGAGCAACAACACTGCCTCCAAAATCAGCTATGCATGTTCTGTGGCCAGCCTGGTCACAGAGTGAAGGACTGCCCCAAGTCTACCTCCGAGGCCTCCATGGCAGGAGCCCAGGCCTCCAGTGTCTCCTCGACTTCCACTTCCGCAGAGTCGGAGGATTAGTCTGCAGTCCCCAACCCTCTGCACATTTCTGGAGATCCAACCATGTATCTGTGTTTTCTGTTCCATACACCCTCATGCCTTCTGTATCGTTGTCCATCATACCTCCTCCCCTGTACTCCTATCCTAGATGCCGGTTCCACATATCATTTTATAGGTTCCACTTGTCAATAAACACTCTTTCACCGCTCATGAACCCCATCCGCTCATTCCTACGAATGGTCCCTTGAACACAGTCATCCCTGCTTCACTCCGCTCAACTCCACCTCCGCTTCCTCTCTGGCAACATCATCTCTGGACATTTCTATGTCACTCCGTTGGGTTCCTCTTTTGTATTTTGTACTTGGACATATCTGGCTCACCTGCTGCAATTCATCGATTGATAGGGTATTGTGCCATACTAGCTTCTGAACACCTGCGAAATGAATGCTGACAACCCTGGATCCACCTCCGTGCCTCCAGTTGAGTCTCCGACTCCTCCACCTCTGGTCATCTCTGACGCACCACCCCAACTTGCCTGTCCACTCCACACACCTCTCTTCTGTTGGAAAGCTCTGTGCATCCCATCTACTCCTGCCTTGAGGAGTTCTGCCTCTTCTCGGCATCATCTCTACTCTTCCTCCCTCTGAGCTCGAAGCACTCCGAATGTTCTTGACCAAGCACCTCACCTCCAGACCTATCTGCCCATTGATCTCCACATACGGTGCTCCCGTTCTCCTCCTCCACTTCTGTTCTGGACGCCTTGACACGAACCCTGCTACCCTCTCTCGATGCTGAGATGTCTACCCAAAGAGGGGGATGGGGATTACACTCACACCAACTCGCTCTCTTTTTAGCCTGTTTTGTATCCTTAACAGCTCACGTCCTCCCTCTGTCTACCCCACCTTCCCACCTCCGCACATTCTGTCTGCTCTTCTCTAACCTCCGTGCTCCTGTTTTGTTTTGTTTTTCTGACCTCCGTTACTTCCCCTCGTTGTTTTCATTTTACTCTGCTTTTCACTTCACGCACATTTACATTCGCAAAGAACTATTTATGCCTACTCTTGTGTTTGCGATGGAGGTGGCAGGCTCCGCCCCTCCGCATCCCCTACTTCTTTCTCCTTCTCCTTTTCCTCCAGCTCCAGTTCTGTTTCTTTTTCATCTGGTTCTGGTTCCTTCCCTTTCTCGCCCTCCATCATTTCCACATCCTCTGTTATCTCTGCCTTTTTATCCTTTTCTCCATCCTTCGAGCTCCCCTCAACAAACTCCCTACCCCTCTGGTATTTGCGACCCACTCTCCACTCCTTGATGGTCGCGAGCTGCTCCCATGCCGCACACAGGTGTTCCACCGCCAGCACCATCTGCTCCTGCAACCCCTCCAACCACTTGTATGACCTCCACAAGAGGCCCAGCTCCTCTGTCTATGCGGCCACCACCTCAGTGAGCATCCCGAGTGCGTCCTGATGGCGGGAGGCACACTCCCTCAAGCTGAAGGGATGCACCTCTTCTGCACCTTCGTCGTCTGCATCTGCACTTCTCTCCTCCTCTGACTCTTCACCCTCCTCCGTCATCATCATCTGTGCCCGCTTCACCCTCCGCTCATCCTCCGGTGAACCCTTTTGTTTTGCTGGCCTTGACCTCCGTTCGACCAGCTCGACGGACGAGTCTCGGGTCATGGACCAGCTGCACCCGCATCACTTCTTCCTGCAGGGCTCACATGCGGTCACCTGTCGTCCCATTTGTGGCATGCACACCCTTGGGTTGTGCTTGCATTGGTTGCACAGTGCTGGACGACCCACCTGTTCCACTTCTACTTCTGAGGCATGCTCCTGAGCTGCCTTCTCTGCACGAATCCTCTGCTCTGCCAGCTTGCAAGTCTTCTCCTCACACGCTTTCCGCTCCTTTGCTTCCTGCTCGGCCTTCTCTCATGCCTCATGCTCCTCCGCCTTGCATCTCTCCTTCTGTCAGACTCTGTTAGCTCGACCCAACCATACTGCATACCACACACCGCAATGTGTTCTGTGCACTTCTGCTCATGCTTCTTGCGCACCAACTGTTCATGCTCCTCCTTCCTTCTCATGGCCTCTGTGGCCTTCTTGTCTCTTGTTGCATCGTTGTTGTCGGACCAGACCTTGAGCTTGAGGTCTGTCACATCTTGCCACTTGTTGCTTGGGTTAGCCATGGTTGTGGTGGTTGGGAAAGTGCTAAGTCCCAATTCCATTTCCTTTTATGGACTACACGCGCATTAAAACTCAGCTGCAACATCTTGTGACCATGTGACCACTGCTCTCATCTGCCTTCAAGGGTTCAGGCCCTAAGAGGGGGATACTGTCACATCCCATGCCCTTCCTGAACCTTCCGCACTCTGTCCGCCTTCTCCGCCCCTCCTATCCACCTCCTCCACCTTCCAACTCTATCTCGCACTCCCCCCTCCGAAGCCCACTCCTGTTACGCTTGGTCCGGGTAGGAACGAGCATAGGCTCAAAGAGAACTAAAGATGAGAGTCAAAGGTTCAAGGGAGTCTGAGTAGGACTTGCCAGATGACAAAGGTTTCAGTTGATAAGACGATTGGCGAGAGATCAAAGGTTCAATTGACTTGGAGAGTCGATGGAGAGATCAGAGAAGTTGTCCAATGAGGGTGTCGATGAGGGATCTAGGTAGTTTTGAGGGAGACAAGGTTGATTGAGCAGAACTAAGCTAAGGTACAATCAATGTATGATGAGGCTTAAGTAGTACTCAAGATAAAGTTAAGTCGGAGAAAGGAAAGATAAGAATCGCCTCATGGTGAAGATAAGAGTAAACATGAGGCAGCAGAAATGAAAGACATGAGGTAGGGATGAGAAAGGCATGTGACAAACGTGTTGTGTGTTCTAGAACACTCTAGAGAAGATAAAGGAACCAGGTAATGCCAGTTTGAGTATGACAAAGAAAGAAAAGAAAAGAAATGGAGGAATTGTAACATTACCCCCGGAGTACATTTGAAGTTACTACAAGAAATCAAGGGTGAAAAGTGAACAGAGAAAAGAAATAGAATGCTTAGAAATCCATGCAGCGATCTCCACCAGGGGAACCCATCATGTTCACATAAGCAGAAGCATCCATGCCGTCACTGTCGTCCTTGTAGATATAATGAGGGGCGAAGTCCAGGCGGACAGTTGTGGTAGGAGGCACAGGACGTGGAGGGGATTGGGAAGGATGACAACGATGTGGGTGACGCCAAGGGGGAAGTTGAGTGGAGGGTCCAGCCTCAGTGGGTGGAGACGATAGTCTGGCAAGGAGGGGACAATGAGAACAGGGAGCCTGATGACTGGAGGAATGGGAGGAAGTAGGAGACGATGAGGGAGCAACTGAGGGAGGAGGACAGGGGTGACAAGGGCAGTTGTGTTGTGAATGTCCTGGTGCATGACGACCACAGAAGGGGCAGGCGTAGTACAGACAATGGGGACAGATATGGTTCAGGCGGTGACAGTGATAGCATGTTTTAAAGTAGAGGGGGTGGGATGAGGGAAGAGGGCGGTCACATTGACCATTCTATTGTACTTCAGCACGATCCATCTCGTCAGCCATGGCCTGGGTAAAGGATTCCGAAGAGTAGTCGGTGGATTGCTCAGCAGTGTGGTATCCAGATGAGTGGGAGGTCAGTGTCGCCAGGTCATCCAGGGTCAAGGGGGTTTCCAGGAGGTCAGGGGTGGGGATTCGGTTTTCTTTGAATTGATCAGCTAGCTCCCTGATGTAGCGAAGGACGTCTGAGGTAAGGTTATCCATCTCCAGTTGGTGCATGAGGTTGGTGGTGAGGGTGAGGAGTCTACTGTGTACATCGTGTAAGAGAGCGGTTTGGGTCGTCAAGTAAGAATGGGCATGGATTTCATCGGCGATAGAGAGAAGGCGAGAAAGTTCGTTGTACAGATGTAAAAGGGATTCGAGGGGAGAGTATGGTTCTAAATGGTGACGGAGGGGAATGATAAGGTCCGGGTGGGTTAAGTGCATATACATGGCGCCCATGGCAGTGATGGGGAAGTGTTCCTGTTGGAGACGATGGGCATAAATAGGTACTGCGACGGAGATGACCGTGTCAGTATTAGCAGGAGGAGGAGTGGGGGGAACATAGGGGGCGGTCCAAGGGATTTCAGAAGTGGTGTCGACAGGAGGAAGTTTGGGAGGGGGATTCCAAGGTGAAGTGATGGCGGGATATGGTTCAGGGATAGTCAGGATGGGAGAGGAGGATCCGGTGGGAGAGGGCATTTCAATGATGAGAGGAAGATGATGGGTGTTTTGGAGAGGGAAAGACAGAAGGGTGGAGCTTCTTATAGTTGTTGAGAAGCTGTTTCACATGTTTGAACTCCGATTCGGGTAACCAGGAGTCTTCTTTGGCTGAGTAACCCTTCCATCGGATCAGGAACTTCCAATTAAGCAGTGATCCCTTGTGTCGGATGATCTTTTCCATTTCGTACTCCTCTTCTCCATCGATAAGGTCAGGAGGTGGGGCAGGGAAGTTTGGTCCGTGTATGTCATTTTTGCGATAGGGCAATAAGAGGGAGGCATGGAATGTGTTGTGTATTTTCCAGGTATGAGGAAGGCGGAGTTTGTATGTCAAGGGAGATAGAACGTGGGTGATGGTGAAGGGTCCTTCTCGTTTGGGGGCGAATTTCAGATGAGAGATAAGTCATTTAAGGTTTTGAGCTTCGAGCCAAACCTTGTCACCTTTCTGGAAGGGAGTGAATTTCCCATGGAAACGAGACTTCATGACTTGTCTGGCAAGTTCATGAGCTGCTAAAGCTTCGTCTCGGGCTGCAGAGAGGAGTTTCAGGCATTCTTCGATGGCTGGGAGGTGGGATTCAGCAAGGATGGTGGGAAGTGGATGGGGTTTGAAGCCCATCATGAGAAAGAATGGAGATTTGCTGGTAACCGAATGGGGGCAGTGATTGTGTGCAAATTCGGCATGGGATATCATTTCGGACCAAGTAGAAGGAGAGTTGCCACAGAAGATGCTGAGATAGGTTTCAACCTCTTGGTTGACACGTTCTGTTTCGCCATCGGATTGGGGGTGATAGGCAGTGGAAAGGGAGAGGTCATATCCAAGGAGGCTTCCGAGTTCTTTGGCAAAGGTAGAGGCAAATTGGGGACCTCAGTCCGAGATGATTTTGTCGTAGAGACCAAATCGAGTGTAGACTTTGTGGAAAAAGAGGGAAGCAATCCCTTCAGCGGAGACAGACTTCTTCGTAGGGCAGAGAATCACCCCCTTAGTAAGCCTATGGTCGACCACGACCAA
>JBBPMP010000645.1:0-15434 GCA_038090395.1 Boletales sp. KT-2023a
ATTCGTCCGTCCTCTAGCTCCGATCCCCTCGTCCTGTGTGCCCTCCACTCCATTTAGCACGGTTCACCCCTCTTTCCACGCTCTTCCCTCTCTGATTGGTCATTCGACAATGGCCACTTGTACTTCCGTCAACGCCTCTACGTTCCCCCCACCTCTCGCTCTTCCCTCCTCTCCTGTACTCCTACCCTAGATCCCGTTTCCATGTGTTGTTTCATAGGTTCCGCTTTGTCAAAACACACTCTTTCGCCATTCACAAACACCATCCGCTCTTCCTCCGAACGGTCCTTCGAACGCGATCATCTCCGCTTCACTCCGCTCAACTCCACCTCCGCTTCCTCCCCGGCGACGTCACCTCTGGACATTTCTATGTCACTCCGTTGGGTTCCTTTTTTGTATTTTGTAATTGGACATATCTGGCTCACCCGCTGCAATCCGTCGATTGATAGGGTATTGTGCCATACTAGTTCCGAACACCTACAAAATGAATGCTGACAACCCTGGATCCACCTCTGCTCCCCCGGTCGAGTCTCCGACTCTTCCACCTTCGGTCGTCTTTGACGCACCACCCCCGACTAGCCTATCCGCTCCGCTCATCTCCCTTTGTTAGGGGGCTCTGTGCACGGTGCTCCTGTTCTCTCCCTCCGTTTCCACTCCAGACACCTTGATGCAAACCCTGTTGCTCTCTCTCTCGATGCTGGGACGTCCACCCAAAAAGGGGGATAGGGATTCCGCTCGCACCAACCTGCACTTTCAGTGCCTGTTTTTCACCTAGAACACCTCGCGCCCTCCCTCCATTTACCTCCCCTCCCATCTCCGTGCTCTGTGCCGCTACCTTCGTCGACATGGACTCCTTCCACTGCGACACTCCCTCTGCTTTCTAGCAGACCAGCGGTACATCTCTGACCTCTCCACCCTCTCTGTTCCCCCCTCTGACTCTTGTTGGCTAATGAACTCCGACGGATCCCTCCGCCTCGATGGCAGGATCTGTGCCTTTGACACCAATGATCTCCATCTCCGCGTGCTCCATATCTTCTGGTTCCGGAGCGCCTCCGGCACTCTTTGCATGGACTTGATCGAGCACCCCCACCTCCACTCCCTCCACCTACACCTCCGTAATTCATTCCTCTTCGTCTTCCTCTTTATCTGTTCCCTCTTCTCTGATCTCCGTGTCCTTGTTTTGTCCTTGTTTTGTCCTTGTTTTGTCCTCCACCTCTTCTTACATCTATTTTTGCCTTCACTCCACTCTTTCGATTCCGGACATTTACACTTGCAAAGAACTCTATGTACGACTACTCTTGTGTCTGCGATGGAGGTGACGAGTTCTGCCCCTCTGCCAACCCTTCTCCAACCTCTGCTTCCTCCTCCGCTTCCTTCTCCGTATCCTTCTCTTTCCCTTTGCCCTTCCCTGTTCCCTCCGGTTCCAGTTCTCTTTCTCTTTCATCCGGTTCCGGTCCCTTTCCTTTCTCTCCCTCTGTCATCTCCACATCCTCCGTTACCTCTGCCTTCTCCTCCTTCTTCTTCCCGTCCTTTGAACTCCCCTCCATAAACTCCATGTCCCTCTACCACGCCCCGATTACCTCCATCAGCATCCCCAGGACGTCCCTGTGACGCGATGCACAAGACATCAGACTGAACGGGCGCCGTTCCTCCTCGCCCGCCTCGTCCGACTCGTCGTCAGCACCACCCTCGTCCTCCTCTTCACCCTCCAAACCTTCCTCCGCCTCCTCCGTTGTTGTCGTCCGTGCCCGCTTCGCACTCCGCCCTTCTTCAGTCGATCCCCTCCGCTTCGTCGGCCTCGACCTTCGCTCCGTCCCATCGACCGACGACTCCGCAGCCACGGACCAGCTGCAGCCCTGGCGCTTCTTGCCGCAGGGCTCGCACGTGGTCGCCTTGCGCCCCGTTTGTGGAACGCATGCCTTGGGGTTGCGCCGACACTGGACGCAAGGCACCAGACGACTCACCTGCTCCTCCTCTACCTCCGCAGCATACTCCCGGGCTACCTTTTCCGCGCGCACTCTCCGTTCCTCGAAGTCACGCGACCTCTGCTCACGCTCACAGTGTTCCCGTTCCTCACACTGTGTCCTCTCTCACACCTTGTGCTCCGTCTTCTCTCGAGCCGAGCGCTCCTCCGCCTCACGCCTTGCTCGCTGTTGGTTTCCGTCAGCTCGATTCATCCGCACTGCACACCACGCACCTCCGCCCGCGCCGCACGCATCTGTTTGCGCTTCTCGCGCACCTGCCACTCGCGCATCTCCTTTCTCCTCTCCGCCTCCTCGGTCTTCTCGACCTTCGTTGTCTTGTCGTCATCCAACCAGACCTCGAGTTCGAGATCCGGCACGTCGCGCCACTTGTTGGGGTTTTCGCTGTTGTTGTTGCCGGACATGATTGTGGTTGAGAAGAAGAAGCTAAGTTAGCTCCGCCTTCCTTTATAGGCAGTTCGAACTCCGGGCGCATCAAAACTCAGCCGCGACTTCTCACCACCACGTGACCGCCGCTCTTATCCACCTTCAAGGGTTCAGGCCCTAAGAGGGGGATACTGTCACGTCCCGTGCCCTCCCTGACTCCTCCGCACACCATCCGCCATCCTCCGCACCTCCCATCCGACTTCTCTGTCTCTATGCTGCACTCCCCCTCCGAAGTCCGCCACCTGTTGTCCGCCGTCAGGCAACAACTCCACACTTCCCTTGTCCGAAGTCTGCTGCGCTTGGTCCGCCTTCACACGATAAGTCCGGACACCTCTCGACATCCGTTCCCTTTGCGGTTCTGTTCCCTATTGTTCTCTATTTCGTTTCTGCATTTACTCCTAGTCTTTTGTCTCTATTGTCTTCTCCATCCTTGTACCTGCTGCCTTCCCTGAGCATGCGCCACCAGTATGCACAGTTACGTACTCCGCATGATCTGCCCTCCGTCACCCCTGTAGTACAGCCTCCGACCTCCTTGTATTTAGTCTGTACTCCACTAAGGATTAGCCTCAGTTGAAAAATCACATCTAAGTTACTTCCTGTCTCATTCCTCATCCTCTCGCTCTCTCCGCTTCGGTAGCACCCGCTATCGTTGTATCTACATCAGACTCCGTCCTTCGAAATCCGAGGACACGGACAGTGCAAGGGCGCAGGCGATCCCTGAAGCCGATGTCCTCTCCGTATGACTCCGCCTTCGTCCGATCTCCGACCCCCACCCCCATCTTGTCCGCTCCGCTCTGACCTCCGGAGACGCGGAAGAACCGGACTTGACAGATTCTTATGATCAGTGAAGACCTGGACAGGGAAAGGGGATCCTAAAAGATAGTGTCACCAAGTCTTGAGGCCATGAATGATGGCTAAGAGTTCACAATTATAGATATCGTAGTTGTGTTTGGCTGGGGAGAAGGTTTGGGAGAGGTAAGAACAAGGGTGCCAGTCACCATTGGCATCAGTTTGAAGGAGAACCCCTCCAGAGGCATATTTAGATGTGTTGGTGGCAATGGCAAAGGGGCGAGAGGGGTTGGGGAGATGGAGGATGGGTTGGGAGAGAAAGAGTTTTTTCAACTCATTGAAGGCTTGCTGACAAGAGGGAGACCAGGACCAGGGTTGGTTCTTCTTGGTGAGATCAAGGAGAGGTCAAGCGACGTTGGAGTAGTTGGGGATGAAGCGGTGGTAGAAGTTGGCAAAACTGAGGAAGGAGCGGATGTCTTTGACCTTGGCAGGGGTAGGCCATTCTCAAATACCATCGAGTTTGACAGCATCCATGGCGAGTTTGTCAGGGCAGACGATCATGCCAAGGTATTCAACCTCAGAAGCAGCAAAGTTGCACTTCTCGAGTTTGAGGTGGAGGTCAAGTTCTTCCATACATTTGAGAACATGTTTGGTGCATTCCTCATGAGTTTTTGAGTCAGGAGAAAAGATCAGGAGGTCGTCCATATAGATGACTAGCCATCCTTCTGCAATCATGTCGCAGAAGGAGTCATTCATGAAACATTGGAGGGTGGCAGGGGAGTTGCAAAGTCTGAAGAACATGACTGTGGGCCTGAAGAGGCCTTTGTGGGTGATGAAGGCAGCCTTCCATTGATGGCCATCCTTGATGCAAACATTGTTATATCCCCAGCGGACGTTGAACTTAGTGAAGACTTTAGCTCCCTTGAGTTTATCAACAAGGTCGGAGATGAGGGGGAGGGGGTAGGCATCTTGGATGGTATGTTTGTTGATGTAGTGGTAGTCTTGGCAGGGATGAAGGCCACCATCCTTCTTTTTGATGAAGAAGAAAGGGGCAGCTTGGGAAGAGTTTGAAGGTCGTATTTTGCCAGCTTTGAGGTTTTTGTCAAGGAAGGTTTCAGTGGCAAGCTTTTCGTCAGGAGTGAGGGGATAAAGTTTGCTGATTTTTGGGGTGAAGGATTCATCAAGATTGATCTCATGATCATAGGGTTGGCTGGGGGGAACATGGTCAGTTGCTTCTTTGGAGAAGACAGTGGAGAATTCAAAGTATTCAGGTGGAAGGGTGACCTTGGGTTTGGCCTTTTCAGCTGCAGCTGCTAGTTCGGTTGCTGTGGTGAGTTTGGCAATAGTAGCATTGGGGATGAATTGGGAACCACAATGGATGAGACGTTGGATGACATGGCAATCATTGTTGCGAATGAGGTGTTGTTGTTCGGTTTCCTTCTTCATGTAGTCATAGAGTTGTCCATCCCAGATGGTGTCAATGTTGACATGTTGGATAGGTTGAGGGGAGGAAGGGGTAGGAGGGGGATGAGTATGTTTCTGATAAAGGTCATTTGACTGATTGGAGTCAAGGGAAATGGAGAGTTGTCGTTTCATCCAGTCGATGGTGGGGTTGACTTCCTTAAGCCAAGGAAGTCCAAGGATAACGTTTTCTTTTCCACAATTGAGGATATGGAAGAGAACAGAGTGGAAGACTTGGCCAATGCGGACATAAAGAGTGGTAGAGAATTGGATGAGACCATTCTTGTTAGGAGACTGGTTGACGTTGCAAACAGCAATAGGGGAGGGGAGTCGAATTTTCAGGAGTTTGTGTTTCTGGACAAAGTCCCAGTCGATACAGGAGATTTGTGCTTCAGAGTCGATGAGAGCATGAGTTCCAACGGCTTTCAAGTGCAAGGGTTTGATGACTTGGACAGGGATTTGCATAGATTGTCTATGTCACGTCCCGTGCCCTTTTGCCTTCATCCGCCTTATCCGCACCCTTCGTCCGACTCCGCACTGTCCTGTCCGAAGTCCGCCTGTCTTGTTCTGCCTTTGTGCGACAAGTCCGGACATCTCCGGACATCCGGTTCCCTTAAGGTCCCATTTCTTCCTTTCGTTCTTTCTATTGTTCTGCGTTCACTTATGTTTTCTTTTGTCTCTATTGTTCTCATCTGTGCCTCGCGATCAGTCTAGTTCCCCTTCTCCATTCTCGTACCTTCTGCCTTCCCTGAGTTCGCGCCACTAGTATGTACCTTTACGTACTCCGTAGTTCCGCCCTATGCTCTCAGCTACATAGCCCTTGCTCTCTTGTACTTAAAGTCAGTACTTCGCTGAGGATCACCTCAGTTTGAATATCAACTAAGTCTCTCCACTCCACTCTGTCTGATCTCGCTCTTCCCCTCCACGCTTAACCACCACTCTGCCTCGGTCGCCTCACTGCCACCATTGTAATCCATCTGTACTCCACCCCTCCAAAATACGAGGACAAGGGCAGTACAAGGGCGTAGGCATCTCCTGAAGCCACCATCCTCACCATCTGACCTGACCTCCGTATCCCGTACCTCCGCACCCCCTACGTCCATACCTCTGGAGACTGGAGAACCCGGACTTGACAGTCTAGCTATCAAGTTTACAAGTACAGGTGCACAAGAAAAGGAAGAGGAGGGTCATTGCATTGGGATATGCCCTCCATTTAAAAATCCTCATTGGGGATCACAAAAGAAATGTGGGCAATGGTTTCTTCATCATCATCATCAAGCTCTTCTAGCTTGGGTAATTCTTCGACCTTTCTAACCTCCTTTTTCTTCAGCTGAGGAGTTGAGGGGAAGGTGGGGCACATGGAGGAGAGATAACCAGATCTGCGACAGCAGAAGCAGAGTCCATTTTTGATACAATGTTGCCTTTTGGCTTGGGTCATCTTTGGGATTCAGACAGTGTCGACATCCATAGCGTTTGGGTCCTCAGTGGTGTGGGAGGAGGAGGAGGAGGAAGAGAAGGATCGATAGGTGGTGGTGGAGGAACAGTTTTGGTGGGCAATGTCTTCAGCGCATCCCTATTGGGTCTGGAAGTGGATCGTCTTGGAGTACCAGTCCTCGACCTTCATGGGAATAGTATCCATAGTCATGATGTGGCACATGAGTTTGACAGGTATGCCAGCAGAGAAGTAGCCAATGAGGACGTTCTCATCAGTGATTTGGCTGATTTGGACTTTGCTTTGAAAAGTTGAGATGTAGGAGGTGAGGTCAGTGGGATGGTTTGTGTTAAGCATGCAGTAAGTGGAGAGCCAGTTGATAGCAAGGGCTCTAGTATCATGGTGTTTGAAGGTGACATTGAATTTGGCGATGAAACTGGCAAAGGTTTCAAAGCCTACTGTGGTTCCATTGGCGTCAGTGAGCAAGGCAGATTTTTGGAAAGAGGATGCCCAGGTGATGGCCACACCTGTCTTCATATAGGAGAGGGCGAAGGTGATCCATTTGTTGTCAGTGTTGTAAACGTCTTCATTCACCATTAGGTAAGTTCAGACAGAGTTGAGCCAAGGGGATGCCTTAGCATAGTTGCCATCGAAGCGTCAGGGGTGCGGATACAGAGTTTGGTGGGTTTGGTCAACATGGTGGGAAGGAAGGGTGGTGGTGCATGAGAGGGGGTGAAGCGATGAGAGAGAGGTGGGAGAGGAGGGGCAGGAGTGGGGGAGACAAAGAGAGGGGGTCTGGTATTTATGGAAGTGGGGGGGGGGGAGTGGGGATTCAAGGGATAGAGACTGAAGCAGAGAAGTCATGGGCAAGGGTGAGAGTTTCTTCCCATTCAAGGTTATCAGGGAGTTGGACGTCTGAGTCGTCATCCTGGTCAGGGTATTCAGTGGTGGTGGGGGAAGGTGAAGAATCAGAGGGGAGTTCCTGTGCTCTAGAGCGGTAGAAATCAAGGAGCGACCTGGGGAGGCTGGTATGTCAAGGGGGTGGGGAGGAAATGGTGGGGAACTACAGCGATGGTAGCCCAAAGTAGAGCTTAGTTCTTTTGTTATGCTTGGTCCAGGTAGGAACAAGCGTAGGCCCAAAGAGAACTAAAGATGAGAGTCAAAGGTTCGAAGGAGTCTGGTAGGACTTGCCAGACAACAAAGGTTTCAACCAATAAGTCGATTGGTGGAGGATCAAAGATTCAGTCGACATGGAGAGTCGATGGAGAGATCAAAGAAGTCGTCCAACAAGGTAGTTGACAAAGGATCAAGGAGATCATGAAGAGGACAAGGTTGATTGAGCAGAACTAAGCTAAGGTACATTGATGTACAACTAAGGCTTAAGTAGTACTCAGGATAAAGTTAAATCGGAGAAATAAATGATAAGGATTGCCTCATGGTGGAAATAAGAAGGAACATGAGGCGACAGAAATGAAAAGCATGAGGTAGAGATAAGAATGGCATGCAATGAACGTGTTGTATGTTCTAGAACACTCTAAAGAAAGTAAAAGGGGTGCTGGGTAAAGCTGGTCTAAATGTGTCAAAGGAAGAATGAAGGAAAAAGAGGGAATCATAACAAGAAGCATGGAACATGGGGTGGATCTTCCAGGTATGGGGAAGGTGGAGTTTATACATCAGGGAAGATAGGATATGGGTGATGGTGAAGAGTCCTTCTTGTTTTGGGGCAAACTTTGGGTGGGAGATAAGACATTTAAGGTTTTGAGCTTCAAGCCAGACCTTGTTGCCTTTCTGGAAGGGAGTGAACTTCCCATGGAATTGAGATTTCATGACTTGTCTGGCAAGTTCATGAGCCACTAGGGCTTCATCTCTAGCTGTGGAGAGGAGTTTCAGTCATTCTTCAACTGCTGGGAGGTGGGATTCTGCAAGAATGGTGGGGAGAGGACAGGGTTTGAAGCCCATCACAAGAAAGAATGGGGATTTGCTGGTAACAGAATGAGGTCAGTGATTATGTGCGAATTTGGCATTTTGGACCAAGTAGAAGGAGAGTTGCCACAGAAGATGCAGAGATAAGTTTTAACTTCTTGATTGACATGTTCAGTTTCACCACCAGACTGAGGGTGATAAGTGGTGGAGAGGGAGAGGTCGTATCCAAGGAGGCATCCAAGTTCTTTGACAAATGTAGAGGCAAATTGGGGGCACGATCTGAGATGATCTTGTTGTAGAGACTGAATCTGGTGTAGACTTTGTGGAAAAAGAGAGGCAATCCCTTCAGCAGAGACTGATGTCTTTGTAGGGCAGAGAATCACCCCCTTAGTAAGCCCATGGCCAACCATGACCAAAAGACTATTGAAGCCATTGGAGGAGGGAAGGTCGGTGATCAGGTCACAAGATACTTGTTGGAACAGTCAGGTGCAGGAGGAAGAGATAGGGGAGAGGGGAGGAACAGTGGGATGAGTGTTCACTTTAGCAGATTGGCAGGAGGTGCAGCCTTCAACATATTTGCAAACAAAGTGAGCAAGGCCCAGCCACCAGAACTCAGAAGCAACAAGCTGGCAAGTTTTTAAGTATCCAGGGTGACCAGCAGAGGGGTGGTCATGGTGTCACTGGACAATGGAGTGGCGGAGAATGGGGGAAACATAGACACATCCTTGGAAGGTGAGAGCGAAAGCGAGCAGGAACATCACCAGTTGTGGCACAGAGTGCATCAAGCACAAGGGGATCAGAGGCAGAGGAGGAGGCCAACTTCTCCTGGAGGGAGGAGTCAATGAGATTGATGAAGAGGGAGTCAGGGAGTAGGGTGACATTGTCATTACCATTATCATGGGGTGGAGGAGATCCGGATGACAAGAGAGGGCAGCCAGGGAGGAACCAGGAACATGGGTGAGGTTGAGATCATAGTCAGAGATATCAAGTAGCCAGCAAGCCTGCTGTTGGTTGAGTTTTTGGGGTTGTCAGAAGTAGGTGAGGTTCTTATGGTCGGTAAAGACTCAAACAGGGAATGGGGAACCCAAGAGGTAGTGCCGCCAAGTCTTGAGGCCACAAATGACAGCAAGAAGTTCTCAATCATAGATGTTGTAGTTCTGTTCAGCAAGGGAGAAAGTTTGGGAAAGGTAAGAACAGGGATGCCAGTCACCATTAGCATCGGTTTGAAGGAGAACCCCTCCAGAGGCATATTTGGATGTGTCAGTTGCGATAGCAAAGGGTCGAGAGGGGTTGGGGAGGTGGAGGATTGGTTGGGAGAGAAAGAGTTTCTTTAACTTGTTGAAAGCTTGTTGGCAAGGGGGGGACCAAGACCAGGGTTGGTTCTTCTTGATGAGGTCAAGGAGAGGTTGGGCAACATTGGAGTAGTTGGCAAAGCCAAGGAAGGAGTGAACATCTTTGACTTTGGTAGGGGTAGGCCATTCTCAAATGCCATTGAGTTTGACAGGATCCATGGCTAGTTCATCAGGGCAGATGATCATGCCAAGGTATTCAACTTCAGAGGTAGCGAAGTTACACTTCTCAAGTTTGAGGTGGAGGTTGAGTTCTTCCATTTGTTGGAGAACATGTTTGGTGCATTCCTCATAGGTTTTCTGGTCAGGAGAGAAGATCAAGAGATCGTCCATATAAATGACCAGCCATCCTTCTGCAATCATATTGTGGAAGGAGTCGTTCATAAAATGTTGGAAGGTGGCAGGGGAGTTGCAAAGTCCAAAGAACATGATGGTGGGTTCAAAGAGGCCTTTGTGGATGATGAAAGCAGCCTTCCATTGGTGACCATCTTTGATGCGAACATTGTTGTACCCCCAGCGAACATCAAACTTAGTGAAGACTTTAGCTCCCTTGAGTTTATTGACGAGGTCAGAGATGAGGGGAAGAGGGTAGGCATCTCAGACAGTATGCTCATTGACATAGTGGTAGTCTTGGCAGGGGTGGAGGCCACCATCCTTTTTTTTGACAAAGAAGAAGGGTGCAGCCTGGGGGAAGTTCAAGGGGCAAATCTTGCCTGCTTTGAGGTTTTCATCAAGAAAGGTTTTGGTAGTGAGTTTTTCATCAGGGGTGAAGGGGTAGAGTTTGCCGATTTTCAGGGTGAAAGATTTGTCAAGATTGATTTCATGGTCATAAGGTCGACTAGGGGGAACATGGTTGGTTGCTTTTTTGGAGAAGACAGAAGAGAATTCAGAGTATTTAGGAGAAAGGGTGACCTTTGGTTTGGCTTTCTTGGCAGCAGCTGCAAGTTCTGTTGCTGTGGTAAGCTTGGCGATGGTGGTGTTGGGGATGAAGCAGGATCCACAGTGGATGAGGCATTGGATGACACGGCAATCATTGTTGTGAATGAGGTGTTGTTGTTCAGTTTCCTTCTTCATGTAGTCATAGAGTCGTCCATCCCAGATAGTGTTGACATTGACATGGCAGAAAGGATGAGGTGGGAAAGGAGTGGGGTTAGGACGAGTGTGTTTCTGGTAGAGGTCGTTTGATTGATCTGACTCCAGAGGAATAGAGAGTTGGCATTTTGACCAATCAATGGTGGGGTTGACTTCTTTAAGCCAAGGGAGTCCAAGGATGATGTTTTCTTTTCCACAATTGAGGATGTGGAAGAGAACAGAGTGGGAAACTTGGCCAATGCAGACATAGAGGGTGGTGGAGAATTGGATGAGACCATTCTTGTTGGAAGATTGGTCAATGTTTTGGATGGCAATGGAGGAGGAGAGTCGAGTTTTTGGGAGTTTATGTCTTTGGACAAAGTCCCAGTCAATGCAAGAGATTTGTGCTCCAGAGTCAATGAGAGTATGAGTTCCAACAGCTTTCAGGTGTGAGGGTTTGATGACTTGGACAGGGATTTGCATAGATTGTTTTAATTTGTCTAGCTATCGAGTTTACAAGTACAGGTGCACAAGAAAAGGAATAGGAGGGTCATTGTGTTGGGGTATGCCCTCCATTTAAAAATCCTTGTTGGGGACTGTGAAGGAGATGCAGGCAATGGTTTCTTCATTGTCATCATCAAGCTCTTCCAGCTTGGGTACTTCTTCAACCTTTCTAACCTTCTTTTTCTTTGGCTAAGAGGTTGAGGGAAATGTGGGGCATGCAGAGGAGAGATGACTGGATTTGCAACAGTGGAAGCAGAGTCCATTTTTAATGCAGCACTCTCTTTCAGCTTGGGTCATCTTTGGAATTTGAACAGTGTCAACATCCATGGTGTTTGGGTCTTTAATAGTATGGGAGGAGGAGGGGGAGGAGAAGGATCAATAGGTGGTGGTGGTGGAATAGTTTTGATGAGCAATGTCTTCAGCATGGCCCCATTGAGTTTGAAAGTGGATTGCCTTGGAGTACCAGTCTTCAACCTTTGTGGGGATGGTGTCCATGGTCATGATGCAACACATAAGTTTGACAGGGATGCCAGCAGAGAAGTAACTGATGAGAACATTTTCATCAGTGATTTGACTTATCTGGACCTTGCTTCAGAAGGTTGAGATGTAAGAAGCAAGGTCGGCAGGATGGGTAGTGTTGGCCATGTGGTGGGTAGAAAGCCAGCTGATGGCAAGAGCTTGCGTGTCATGGTGTTCAAAGGTAGTGTTGAATTGGGTGATGAAGCTGGCAAAAGTTCCAAAGCCAGTTGGGTTTCCATTGGCATCAGTGACCAGCGCAGCTTTGCAGAAGGAGGATGCCCAAGTGAGGGCAGTGCCAGCCTTCATATATGAAGGAGCAAAGGCAATTTGTTTGTTATCAGAGTTGTAGACGTCATCGTTTACAATCAGGTAGGTTCAGATGGAGTCAAGCCAAGGAGATGCCTTAGCATAGTTGCCATCAAAGGTGTCCAGGGTACAGATGTGAAGTTCAGTGGGTTTTGTTGACATGGTGGAGGAAAGGAAGGGTGGTAGTGTATGGGAGGGGGCAAAGCATTGGGAAAGAGGTGGGAGGGGTGGGGGAGGGGTGGGGGAGATGAAGAGGGGGGGTCTGGTTGCTATAGAGGTGGGAGAGGGGGGAGTGGGGAATCAAGGGACAGATACTGAGGCAGAGAAGTCATGGGCAGAGTGAGAGTTTCTTCTCATTCAAGGTTGTCAGGGAGTTGGATGTCAGAGTTGTTGTCCTGGTCAGGGTATTTGGTGGCAGTGGGAGAGGGGGAGGAGTCAGAGGGGAGTTCCTGTGCCCTAGAGTGGTAGGAGTTAAGGAGTGACCTGGGGAGGCCAGTACAATGAGGAGGTGGGGAAGAAATGGTGGGGAACTACAGTGATGGTAGCCCAGAGTAGAGCTTAGTTCTTTTGTTATGCTTGGTCCAGGTAGGAATGAGCATAGGCTCAAAAGAAGCTGAAGATGAGAGTCAAAGAGTCAAGGAGTCAAGCAAGACTTGCCAGACGACGAAGGGTTGAACTGATAAGATGATCAGTTGGAGATCAAAGGTTCAATCAACAGAGAGAGTTGATGGAGGGATCAAGGAGTCATCCAATGAAGAGGTCAACAAGGGATCAGAGAGTTTGAGGAAGACAAGGTATAATTGAGCAGAACTAAGCTGGAGTACAATTGATGTATGACTAAGGCTTAAGTATTACTCAGAATAAAGTTTGGGCACAGAATAAAAGTAAGGTTCACCTCATGGTAGAGATAAGAGAACATGAGGCAATGGAAATGAAAGCCAGGAGGCAAAGATAAGAATGGTGTGTGACAAACATGTTGTATGTTCTAGAACACTCTAAAGAAGATAGAAGGATACCAGGTGATGCCGGTCTAAGTATGACAAAGAGAAAGGGAAGAAAGGGGAAATTGTAACAATCTAAGTACAAAATTTATAGTCCGGATGTAGTCTGGACTCTACCAACAACAGATATGGATCAAGATATTTCAGAGTAACAGTAATGCATGACAGAAAGACAAAAGTTATTGAAAAAGAAAGTACCAAGTGCGAAATAACAATGTCAGGAAAAGAAATAGTAAAGTGGAGAACAAGTCCAGAGGATGAACACAAAACGGATAGATGGATGAAGCAGATAAAAAAAACTGGACTTACCACAGATGAACTGTCTTGAGCACAGATGGATGGGAGGACAACAGACGACCTAGAAATGCTGCAGAAAATAAGAATACAAACATAGAGAGTTGGAACTCTCTACAGCATCAATTCAAGTACCACTTAGGAACTTGCAGATGAAACATCACTCCCACATCAAGTCTCTGTCATTGTCCCATACACAAGAACCTTGAGGTTTATCAGTTCCATCACTGATTGATCACTTTCAGGATCTCCAGGAACCTGACATTGATGAGATGTCTCCTGATGAGGATGAGAGGATAGCTGAGGCAGCACTGCAAGATTCACTTATTCTTAATGACTCTTCTACTAACAGGTCCTTTCAAAAGGTTGACAGGTTAATACACTCAATACTACAGCTTCAGAGACAGGTAGGAACTTTCCAAGGACATGAAAACCCACTCATGTTTTGCCAATGCAAAGCAACACACTAGTGAATGCACAATAAATCAACCTGATTATTTCTCTCAAACATCAGAATTAGGTATGTGGTTTTTTGAATCATGCCCTACACTAATCAATCTTCCAGAGCATGATTATCAATCCAAGGCAGCATGACTTGAAGAATTTTCTGGATTGTTCTCTGATCCTGATGAAGATGTGGTGGAAGTGCACCATCAACAAAATGGCTACCCACACGCTCCATCACCAGGATGGTTGGCAGTCATTCATGATTGGGGCTCTGCTGAGAATGCTACTCAGGACACTGCAAGTGATGTTCCCAACGTCTCCACTTCCTCCAATGTAATAGCACCAGATGGCATATTATCTGGTCATGCTACAAAACTTCGATCCTATCCATTTGGTTTTCACCAGGTTATCAAGTGAGCAAAGCTGATTGCACAGTGTGACTTGGCAACAAAGGATCCTTTTCCATCTCAGGCCACTTTCCTTGATATTTCATGCACTGAAATTTTTAGTGAAGCACTTCTCAAATGTGACAAGATCCCTCCTGGTGGCTCCCTTCAACTTGGCTTAGGTTTCAATTGTACTGATCGATTCTAGTTTACTGGCCTAACTACTGCACTCCACTCACTATTCTGGTATGTAGGTCATCAACATCATGCAAGGGTACCAATTACAATGTTGTAGCTCTGGGAGTCATTAATAACATGGCAGTCAACAATCAAGATGAAGGCTTGTGAAGTTTTGCCATGCTTTTATGACATTGGGCCCCATCATACTGTGCTGAACAATCAAGCTGAAGCAGAGGAGTTAATTAAAGGTGCAGTATTTTTGAGAGATGGTATTGATGATGAGGTCTGTGGTATTTTTGACTATGAATGCTATCTGACCCCATTCTCCAAGGTTCCACAAATAACATGGCCCATCCTGCACTAGCTGCATTGATCAAGGAATTTTTTTATTCATCATCATCATTGTTTGTGGTTTTCCCCAAGATATTTGCCCATGAAGTGCTGAAAGTAACTGTATGCCTTGCAGCAACCATAGTATGTTTTCACTCCTCTCATCCAGCTCATTCTTAATATTGTCATAGCTCCATGCTGCTCTTGACAAGTACACTCAAACAGGCACACAACAGGACTGCACATTTGAATACAGCCTCTACTCAAAGGTATTCAGGAGTATCCTGGATATGCAACATCAAGTTGACAAAGTACCAAGACATGTGACAAAAACTCATAAACTATGAGTTGCCTGGGCAGCCAGTACAAGGTAAGTGACAAGTCATGTACAGTGCTTTTGATGGCTGATAGTGATTATTCCTGCAGTGAATTGCAGTCATGCTCCAGAGGGCCGAGTAACAAAGAGTTTTGTATAGTACTTGACTAATTACCCCATTTGTACTGTGATTATTGTTGCCATTCTGATCCATTCCTCACCATTCAGTTTGCACTCATCTGTTCCTTTGTTCATGTGCCCTGCTACTTACATAATCAGTGCATATACTCGATAGCACACCGTTCTTCATCCTCAGTGTCTCACCATCAGAGTGATCACTGAGGTATGGAGTTTCTCTTCACTCTGCAGATTAGTTGACTCACATGTACCTGTAGTTCAGATTCTCCAGGTAATGACATACAGTAGCATCTCACCATCAGAGTGATCACTGAGTTCAGATTCTCCAGCCCATACAATTATTACTTTCACCTGTCAAATGGATCTTGATTGCCAAGTTATTTCATAATAAGCTGAGTAGTGCCTAAGCCTGTGCAAGACTGTACAGTTGTGTACAGAGGTCTGTAATGCCTGTGGTGCATCAGTAAACCACTTTTTTACTGTCCAGCACTATATAGCACTATATAGTGCTGTATAGCAAGGTCCCCTACCCCATAGCCCCATAGCAAGAAATAGGGGTTTTCTATCTCAACATTTTCAGTAT
>JBBPMP010000646.1:0-15397 GCA_038090395.1 Boletales sp. KT-2023a
ACGGGAGACGTGAATGAGGTGGCAGCGGCGGAGATGATGGCAGGAGCGGCGAAGGCGAATGAAGCGGAGGCCTCGGCGACCCAGTGGAAGTAATGCTGCGTGCTGGAAGAAGTCGGGTCAATCGATCGAAAGGAAATGATGCGGTCCGCGCGAACGGTCGAAGCGACTCACAATTGTGGCGGGTCGGTGAGAATCCACTGCGTTTAAATTTACGAATGAGAGAAGGGCGATCATTGAACCGACGATGACGTACTGTTGTTCCGTCGATAACGTCGACGCCAGCTTCGAACAGTCTTTTTGCCTCGGGGATCGAGATAACACGAAATTCGGACTCGGTTGGCCGACTTGCTTCGAAGGCCTCGGGACCGTTCGCCCTTTGGAGCCCTTTTGTCATGATTAAATAGGGAGCTGGAATAGACGCTGGGTCGTCAGTGACGACGATGAAGCTCCCGTTCAACAAAAACAGATTATCGAACGCCGTGCAGCCTTGAAACATGGTTGGTCAGGTGTCGAAACTGGGGACAAGTCAACGAGCCACACACCAGCAGCATGGGCGAGCACGTTCGTTGACGGCGGAACCTGGTCGGAAGACCATGTTAAATGCGCGCGCCAATGCTCCAATTCTACGGATGGCATCTGTGAGGGGGTATCTCACTTGGTGTTGTATTTTTGGAACTGTTTCAAGACGTGGATTTACCTTTTGCACACGAACGTATGATTGTCGAACACCGTGGCCAACTCCGGATAACCAAAGACATCCGAGGAGGATAAGGATGAGAACACACTCGCGCTTCGTTGGGGCCATCGCTGTAAATCTGAGCATCCTGCGTCGAAGGGTGAAGACAAGGGTGGGAATCGATGCACGCACAGTTTTCAAGGTACAGTACTCGGTTCACTGGCGCTTTGCAGCTAGACCTGTGACCAGCCATCTAAAAGAGGTACAGGCAAACCATCGATGAGTTGTCGTGCGAAGCCGCTCACCCCTTTGCGCCAGAACCAAATGTACCAGTCCGTCCTTCGATGGCTGCCCAACTTGCGCTCTTGCCTCTTTTAGACGGATTGGTCACCAGTTTAGTACTTATTCGGATATCGTTTTTGATCGACTGAATTACCACTTACGTTAGTTTGTTACAGCAAACACTGCCAATGAGCGCTGTGTCACAATCCCACGTGACGTGTGCACACATGAATTGGCAAGAGTCTCATTGTAACACCGACCCGCACGTTGCACGTTCTAAATTAGTGTCATTGTATCTTTGTAAGATGGACAAGGATGAGCGTAATGACAGGCACGCGCATGCTAGTACCCCACAGGAGAACTCCACATCGACCAGGCATAAACTCTTGCGCGTTCGACGTCATCAACAAGCCCACTGCGGCTCATGAGCACTCGGTCGGCGCCGCGACTTGGCCACGCACCAATCAAATAAGCCCAACACGCTCCCAGACACCTCCACGACGAGCACCTTGACGAACAGGCTCGGGTCGGCCATGTCCGCGAGCGCAGCGTTGCTCCCGACACAGAGACCGCAAAAGAGATTGCAGAGCCCGACGGTGAGACCGCCAAAGAAGAGGGCAAAGCCTACGCAGAGGTTGGTAGAACGAATGGCAGGGAGATAAGCATAAACCGGTATAGTAGTTTTGACGTGTATAGAGCTGTGCATCGGGAACGGCTGAAAGTTTGGCTGAGTAGACGATGCCGAGGATCTAGAAGGCGTCGAAACGTGCGCTAGCGACCAAGCGTGGATGGATGGGCGGACTATGGCCCGAAGTGCACTGGGCCAAAGTGTAAGAGCTGTGTGCGAAGAGGGACGTTCGGGCTGTCCACCCACTTACCCGCCCGTCGGGCGCTCCTCTCCGAGGATCAGAGCCAGACCAGGACATCATACATGTCCTGTACAGTGCGGGCAGAGGTGGGTAAAGTAAGCAGGAGGTACGCGGTATCGAGCTGGCGAAAGCTCTCGTCAGGGGGCTACTGCTACCCCAACCGCTTCAACCTTCCAAGACCGTTTAAGGTACCAGCTTCCATCCTAAGCCGAGGCTTCCTGCTCGGCGGAGACTAAATACCAGGTGGGCGCGAGAACCAGGCACGGCTGGCATTTCCCAAAGGTCGTTGGGGCACCGGGGGCCCTTTCGGAATCCCCGTTGCACTTTTGCACTGCCATGCGGTCCCCACGGCGGTTCCATACCGACGTGGGATCGCTCTTCGCCATCCGTAAAGGATTCGATGAAGCGACACAGACGTACCACACTGTAAATGGCAACGACTTCACAAAAGATGATGCTGGAGAGAGTTGAGGAGGCGATTAAGACAGACGGAAGCGACGAACATGATCAAATTCTTGGTGCTCATGTGGGGCGTTCGAACATCGCTGCCAATGATCGAGGACCCAGTCAAAAAGATGCCCCTGCAGCAAGTGAGCGGTTAGGGTGGAGTGCAAGACATATATGTGCGTACCATCCGGCACCAAGAATGTTGAGACCAATGTGCATACCAGCATTCTTGGTGCCAGATGGTATGCACATATATCTTGCACTCTGGCATCCTAACTGCTCACTTGCAATTCCAAGCGAACCCCAAACATACAGGCTAGTTACTTCAAGGAAGCAGCCGACGTTGAACGCTTCACCGGTACCTAAGTGAGATTGGGGTCAGTGAACGGGTTACGAACTGAACCAGATAAAAGTCTACCTGCAAACAGTAGATAGAGGGCGACAACACAAGAAAGGAGGGAAAAACCGAGGGCGTAGTAAGTCGCGTAGTAGCCCATCGTCATTGGTAGGGAAAAAAATCGCAGCCTGTGTATTTGTCTGTTTGTTGGTAGCGACAAAGTCAAGGTCGATCATATTCCGCTTCACTAGTGGATGCCAGGATAACCAGTTCATCCCCAACATGACCAACTTTTTCGTTAGACTTCATAGTTTAAAGCGAACCGGAACGTAGGCAACCGAGGCGCCTTTCATTACCCCACTCTTTTGCTGAAACTCGCATCCGGAATACGTCCTTTGATGTAGATGCACTTCAGCACATTGCGACAGCTCGCTATAGGTAGGCTTCGATTACTGTCCGTTTTTTCCAGATCCCACCTTCATCCTCATGATCTACTCTAAACAGGCTCCTTTCAACAAATCTTTCTTGATAACGACGGTGTTGGTCGTCAAAATTCTGGGTCCACTTGAGCGCTGTATCGCCTCTGCACAGTGTGAGAGGTGGCAACAGTGGATTTTGCAAGGATCGTCCTCGAACTGCCCGTCTCCCGTGTGCTCGAGTATAGGGCAGATGCAGAGACGTCCAAGATCGGTCCCGAGTACATCCTGATGGATTACATCCAAGGCGTGCAATTGCACAAGTGGATGAATGACTTTGGGCATGAAGCAGCGCACTTGGCGGATCATCTGGTCGACATGGAGTGCAAACTGGCTTGGCATTGTTCCCCTCAGATTGGGAATTTGTATTACAAGGAAGATATTTCTTGTTACAGCACTGTCTGCTTAGGTTAGATCCTTTTACACCCGGTCGCTCACGATTATCTTGGTACGGACGTGGCATTTCTGGTGGTGCGTCATCGTTTCTCATATGTCATTTCATCCCAGTCTAATTGGTAGGTACGGACACCTCATTTTACCATGACTGTGGTAGACGTTATCCCCACCGCATCGTCCACCAAAAAAAAAAAAGATGTACGGTGCATCTATTCGACCTCGATCGACCGTATCGTTTGGTGTCCCAGGCACCCAATTTTCTTCAGGATTTCCAGTCCACATGCCCAGCACAGCTCTTGATATTTGACCTCCTGACGTCCTGTTTGATGCCGTCTATGCCAATGCCATCCTACATCATTTTGCCTCTCCGTCGGCTGCGGGGTGTGCTTGATCGTTGGAAATCCACTTTTTTTCCCTAGAGACGATGAATGCAGCCCAAGCAAGCCACCAAGAAACTCGGAACGATCAGGCTAAACCATGATGTGCGGAGGGACAAACAAGAAGTACGTGCTACTAGACACGAGAACAGGGGTGGAGGATTCGACTGTTTTAATTTTCTGAAGGTCATGCCGTATGCCATGATGTCGCCAGAAAAGCGAGAGGCTGTTTGGAGAGAAGCCGCGGAGGAGGAGGCGAAGGAACGGAGTCGCTTGGAAGGCAAGGTTGTGGATTGGCAGAAGGGAGTCGTTGGTGCGTACGTGCAATGTCAACATTGTGGATTCTTCGCTACTTTCGTATTATTTCACGCCTCGCTCACAATTTGACCCCATCTCAACAAGGGTACGATCAGCGCTATCGCCATCCATACCCTCGCTCCTTCTCCAAAATGATGTCTCCTTTTGCAAATCAATAGCCAAGCCAAGGGAAGATGCGATTTATCTCTATTATATCCCTCTTGGCACAGCTGCATTATATAATTAAAGGATGAAGTACATCGATTCCCAAAGTCTATAGATGATCGATGATCGGTGAAGATTTAGCCCAGTAACAACGATCGGACGCTCGCTTTTCATTCCTTGTTTATTCCCAATCTCTCTAAACATAGCTTCGCGATGGCCTCGCCGTTCACCGGTATACCGTTTCCATGAAACCCCTCGGGGAAATTGACCTTTGGCAGATTCGGGTCCGTAAACGCCCTATCAAAATCCAAGACATGTCAACTGGGTAAACGGACATGATTCGACGACCGGGTGCGTACTGATCGTCCCAGACAGCATAGTAGACCAGCCCGACGCCGTATGCGGTGTACTGATAGTCGCGCGTGAACCCGCCGGGAATGAAAAACTCCATCACCGTCGATTGAGGGTTGCGTTTCATCCACAAGAGGGACGTCAGCCCGTTGCCGTGCACCCCCATCATGATCTAATGCATATCGGCCTCGGGTCAACGAAACGGATGGCAAAACTTGGTGGTGTCATGCGCTCACCGTCGTCCGGGCAGCCAGCTTGATCTGCTCCGCCTGGGTGAGTTCGTGCATGTTCACGACGTTCACCTCGATGTCGTGTTCGTCGCGCAGCCTGTACAACGCCTCCACGAGCTTCTCGTGATGCTCCGAGATCAGCTTCCGTCCCCCCCATCCCTGACGGGAGATGTACGAGATCACGGGCCTCGCGCCTTGATCGACCTGCGGATCGAACCCGCTGAGGGTGGTGATGGATCCTTGGATGACGCTCCACCAATTCTCGCTCGCTGGAATCGAGAGGGGCTCGGACGTGGCGCGGTGTATACGCCGGTTGTTTTCGCCGTTGTGCATGGCCGCGCGATCGGTCACTATGACGCGATCGAGGAGCATGGGTCGCCCGGTGGCCGCGCGGTCGAGCCAGTCTGGAGCGTATTCGGCGGTGGCGGAAGGAAAGGAGCCGCGGAGGACCAACTGGTTCATCGAGGCGTAGTCTCTCCAGTGATAAGCGTCTGCGTAAGGGAGCCAGACGCGACGCAGGGCGGGGAGCCGCGAGCGTCCTTCGAGAGAGATGGAGGGATCCAACGAAGCGTACGTCCGCCAGAACGCGTAGAAGACCTCGGCGACCCAGTGGAAGTAATGCTGTGTGCTGGAAGAAATCGCATCAATCGATGGAAGGAAATGGTACGGTCCGCGCGAACGGTCGAAGCGACTCACAATTGTGGCGGGTCGGTGAGAATCCACTGCGTCGAACGTAAAGAATGAGAGAAGGGTGATCGTTGAACCGACGATGACGTACTGTAGTTCCGTCGATAACGTCGACGCCGGCTTCAAACAGTCTTTTTGCCTCGGGGGTCGTGATGACACGAAACTCGCGCTCGGTTGGCCGACGGGCTTCGAAGGCCTCGCGACCGTTCGCCAGTTGGAGTCCTTTTGACGTGATCAGTTCGGGAGCTGGAATAGACGCTGGGTCGTCCGTGACGACAATGAAGCTCCCGTTCAACAAAAACAGGTTATCGAACACCGTACAGCCTTGAAGCAGGATTGGTCAGGTGCCGAAACTGGGGACAAGTCAACGAGCCACACACCGGCGGCATGGGCGACCATGTTCGTTGACGGCAGAACCTGATCGGAAGACCATGTTAAGTGGGTGCGCCAATGATCCGAGTCTGGGGATGGCGTCTGAAGGGGTGTGTCACTTAGTGTCGTATTTAAAGACGCAGATTTACCTTTTTTTTTCGCAGACCAAAGTATGATTGCCGAACACCGTGGCCAGCTCCGGACAACCAAAGACACCCGAGGAGGATAAGAACGAGAATACACTCGCGTTTCGTTGGGGCTAACGCTGTGAATTTGAGCATCCTGCGTCGAAGGAAGAAGGCAAGGTGGGGAACCGAAGTACATACACAGTTTTCAAGGTACAGTATTCGGTTCAGTTGTAACGCTTTACTCATGTTTGATCGACTGAATCACCACTTACGTTAGTCTGTTACCGGAAACACTGCCACTGAGCGCTGGGCCGGCACAGCCCCCACTCACCTCACGTGACGTGTGCACACATGAATTGGCAAGAGTCTTATCGTGACACCAACCCGCACGTTGCACGTTCTAAAGTAGCGTCATTGTATCTTTGTAAGATGGACAAGGATGAGCGTAATGACAGGCAGGCGTCCACGCGCATGCTAGTACACCACAGCAGAACTCCACACCAGCCCAGGCATAGACTCTTGCGCGTTCGACATCATCAACAGGCACACTGCGGCTCATGAGCACTCGGTCGGCGCCGCGACTTGGCCACGCACCAATCAACCCAAACAAGCCCAATACGCTCCCAAACACCTCCACGATGAGCACCTTGACGAACAAGCTCGGGTCGGCCGCGTCCACAAGCGCAGCATTGCTCCCGGCGATACCGACACAGAGACCGCAAAAGAGATTGCAGAGCCCAACGGTGAGACCGCCAAAAAAGAGGGCAAAGCCTACGCAGAGGTTGGTAGAACGAACGGCGGGAAGTTGAGCACAAACCGGTATAGTAGTTTTGACGTGTATAGAACTGTGCATCGGGAACGGCTGAAAGTTTGGCCGAGTAGACGATGCCGAGGATCTAGAAGGCGTCGAAATGTGCGCTAGCGACCAAGCGTGGATGGATGTACCACACCATAAATGGCGATGACTTCACAAAGGATGATGCTGGAGAGGGCTGAGGAAGTGATTGAGACAGACGGAAGCGACGACCTGAGCAGGTTCTTGGTGCTAATGTGAGGCGTTCGAACGCTGCCGCCAATGATCGAGGACCCGGTCAAGAAGATGCCCCTGCGGCAAGTGAACAATTAGGGTGGAGTGCAAGACGTATGTGCACACCATCCAGCGCCAAGAACGCTGAGATCGATGCAAAGACCGATTCCGAGCAGACCCCAGACATACGGGCTGGTTTCTTCGAGGAAGCAGCCGACGTTGGACGCTTCGCCGGAACCTAAGTGAGATTGGGGTCAGTGGACAGGTTACAATCCGAACCAGATAGAAGTCTACCTGTAAACAGTAGATACAGGGCAACGACGGCGACAAGAAAGGAGGGAAAATCAAGGGCATAGTAAGTCGCGTAGTAGCCTATCGTCAGTGGTAGGAAGAAGTCGCAGCGGTGTATTTGTTTGTTTGTCGGTAGCAACAAAGCCAAGGTCAATCATGTTCCGCTTCACTAGCAGACGCCGGGATACAATTCGAGAACCAATTCATCCCCAACATGACCAACTTTCTCGTTAGAATTCAAGAAGACAGCGAACTGGAACGTAGGCAACAGAAGCGCCTTTCATTCCCAACTCCACTCTTTTGCTGAAACTCGTATCCGGAACACATCCTTGGATGTGGATGCACTTCGACGCATCGCGACAGCTGCAGCAGGTGCAAACCACCGTGTCGAGATGAAACAGCTCGCTAAAGGTAGGCTTCGACCACTGTCCATTTTTTCCGGATCCCACCTTCATCCTCGTGATCTACTTTAAACAGGCTCTTTTCAATGAATCTCTCGTGATAATGGCACGACATTGGTTGTCGAAATTCCGGGTCCACTTGTAGTGCCGCGTCACCTCTGTATTGCGAGCGAAGTGGCAACAGTGAATTACTGAGGATCATCCTCAAATTACCTGTTCTCTGTGTGCTCATGTATGGTGCAGATGCAGAGACATCCGAGATCGGTCCCGAGTATATCCTGATGGAATACGTCCAAGGTGTGCAATTGTACAAGTGGATGAATGACTTTGTGCGTGAAGCAACGCACTTGGCGGATCATCTGGTCGACATGGAGTGCAAATTTGCTGGACATTGTTTCCCTCAAATTGGGAGTTTGTATTACAAGGAAGACATTTCTCATCACAGCTCCGTCCTCTGTATGCCGAGGGTGTCGAAGGGGGTGGCAGCGATCAGTTTCGCATGGGGCCTTATGTCGACTGGGATATCTGGTGTGGAAAGCGAAGCGACTAGGACGTTCATTGTGGTCCTGGTCCGTCTGCACTTCTGACGCTAGGATATAATCCAGGGCCAGATGTGCTTCCCTACATCAAGGCAATCGTCAACATCGAAAAGCAATGGCTGGTCAAGTATGCTGTTCCCCGCCCACGGCAAGACTGTTTTCGTTGCCCTGGCAGCGAGAACGAACCATATGCCCACATACGTCTCTTGCACCACTTGCTCACGATCCTTCCGACCATGTTACCTCCAGCGCTTTCTGCATTTGTACTTTGATACCATGATCTTCATGCGTCCAACGTATCCATGCCTTTTGAAGGACAACCCGACATCTCGGGTATGATCGATTGGCAAGCTACATTTATCTGATCACCGTTCCTTCAAACCTCCTTCCCGGCCTGTGTTCAATACGACGGCGATCCACCCATCATCATCCCACCTGGCATGGCTGCCTCGATGCTACCTGCGGATCTCAATGGTTATTCCGAGGACAACAAGGCGCATCTGAAAGATCAAGAACAACCTGCCGTCATCCACGAATACTGTGGAACTCGCACGAAGCAGCGCAATCCGATCTACGTATCCCCACATGGAACATATCGTGCAACTCCAACGCGCGCTTGAAACATGCATTGCTTTCAAGAACCCACGGATGAAACGTCGGCGTAACGAAAGCAGAAACGCTGATGCGGACCAAGCAGAGGGGCAGGGGAAGGGACCGTCGGTTTCGAACCGAATGTGTCTCTTAGTAATCACTCGCGGCCAGCACAAGATCATATCCAAAGCTATGCAGCAATGGTGGGCGTCATGCGTGGATGAGAGCCTGTATCCTTGGCAAAGTGGAGAGTCCACCATTGCAAAGCATTTCTGTCAAAGAAAATCCGCTTACCTTCTTTGCCTGGAAACGGAAAAGTGGAGGGAAGACTGAGGTTCATCAAGTAACCTCCGCTCGCCATAGTCCGATTTGAACTAAGTTGGCGGAGTGTGTGATCAGTGATTATCAGTTACCGTAGTGGCTTTGTGAGAGCCACCTGGGTGGTGTCGGACTTTGTATGACTTTACTATAACTCGCGTACTGGACACCTTCCACAAACGCTGTGGACAAGATCATACGTCTAGGTTAGTAAAACAATGAGATTCCCCTCAAAGCTGACTTTCATTCGCACAGCTTGCATTATAATCTGGGACGATAAATACCCTCCCAACCCCAAATCTGATCTATACGCTTCACCGTCTCTATCGTGCGCTCACTCACATGTTGGCTAGTCTCGCAAAGCGTTTTGACCCTTATTATATTTCCGGGAGCACTGTTTCCAGTGACGCAACGCCGGCTAAGACGACGTTCGGCACGGACTCGACCTCCACTTCCAAGGCGTTGGACTTTGAGCAAGTTCGCATTGAACTGGCCAGCGAGATGGACGGTCACTGGGTCGGCCCAATGCCCGTCGACGAATTTTTCGATGAATTTCTTCTCCCCTCCAATGGATTACCAGATGTGCCAGACATACCGGAGGACCCATTCAAGGATGTGCCATCAAAAGAAGTCGAGACTGCATGCTATACCCCATTCGTAAGCATTTGCTTCATTCCTTGTACCGGTTGTTTAAGAACGACGTTGGGTTCAGATCAGCGCGATCGAGGGGTGGATGCCACATTTGGGGGCCGTCGACACGAGCATGAAGGAAGACGTGGTGAACGAGTTGAGGCTGAAGACGGACATTTCGGTCTACCCGCGCGTCGAGGGTGCCCAGATCCCCGACAGGACCGACTTTTCGCAAATGGAACTCTGGATCGAGTTCCAAAGAAAAACCAAAGGCGTGGCATTCGAGGATCCGAAACGTCCAGAGTTGGATGGGAAGTGTCGCTCGGCGCCTGGGGATGTTCCGTTCACGCCTGGCACGCGGGACGGGATCTATGCTCGCGGACGGCTGACGCACTACGCCAGCGCTGTGGACGGCAAGCAGTTCCGGAACTTTTCGTTTTCAGTTTTGATCGAAGGCGACGACGCGCGGTTTCTCCGATGGGACACTTCTGGTACGATCGTGTCCGCCGCGTTCGACTACCGCGAGAATCCCCGTCCGATGGCTGAATTTTTGTGGCGGTTTAACCATCTCTCTTCGGCGGAGCGTGGACACGACACGTCGATCGGACCAGCAGAACTTCCAGCCAAAATAGAAGGACGTATCAGGAAGAAGCTGAACGTGGACGATGGGATTCCTCTGTACAGATATTCAGTTCCCGGTTTGATCGGGAGGGGTTATGCTTGCGGTCCTCAGCTGCCCGCTCAGGATCGTCCTGTCATCCGTCGACGCACTCGCAGCTCACCCCTTGTTTGGATACCGGTGGGGGACGTTGGTGGACGCGCTGCCGGCGGACGGTCACCTAGTAAGGAAGATGGGAGTTTGGCTGCTGGTCAGGAGGGTGCGACGAACGAGCCATGGGACGAAGAAAGGATGATCTACATGAAAGATACCTGGCAATTCCTGTCCGACCTGCCGGACGTTGCGCTCTTGCCCGAGCGCGATGTATATGCAATTCTTCACAAGCATGGGACGCCGAACATTCCCGAACACGTCGAGGGTGGCGATGTCGATGGCAGCCGGACGAGAACGCAGGAATTTGCGAACGCGCTGTGGCTGGGTGTGAAGCCGAGGATGTTGGCACGTCAACGGTATCGACTCGTTCATGGCGTGGTCGGACGCCCGCTGGTCAAGTTTGATTCCACGAAGCAGCTCGTGACCGCCGTCTTGGACGCGTTGAAAGGTGGGTTTGTTTTGATCCGCACACGAACTGTATGTTGAGATTGAAACGCGAAGCACACTCGCATGCATACGAGAACGCGAAGATAATGCATTGCGACATCAGTGTCGGAAATATCATTTTGACAGACGGGGGAAGAGGGTTGTTGATCGACTGGGAGATGGCAGAGATAGTCGACGACGCTGGCAGCGGTCGGCCTGGTCGTACGGTAGGTCGCTCGCGATGTTTGTTTTCGTCACGTTCTCAACGCCTGCGAATAGGGAACGTGGCAATTCATGTCTGCAGGATTATTGCAGGACCCTAAGAAGGTGCACGTGTTCGAGGACGATCTCGAATCGTTCTTGCACGTCCTCGCATGGATGACTCTGTGCCATGTTCCGGCCACCGATAAATATCCACCCGGATTTCGTGAAATGGACCTGGAAATGTTTCACGAACATCGTTGGGTGACTGGACGTGGCGAGCTGGGTGGGTCTCAAAAGAGGAACTGGTTTTTCTTACGAGGTTATCCGTCGGAGAGGTTCCAACCGCGCAAGCCGACACCGCTTCTGGCCCTTCTCGAAACGTTGAGGGAGCCGTTCAAGTCGCTTTATTGTGCCGACCCTCCGACAGACGAAGACCGGAGGAAGGCAGAGCTGCCGCTCGACATGTCCGACTGGAAGTTGATTCGCGTGGCTGTCGCGGTCCATCAGTACGATGAAGGCATGGCGCATCTGAGATCGTCCAGTTGGTTCGTCGAACGGATGACCGAAGCCTTGGACGAGCAAGACTGGCCTGCGGACGATGGCTCCGATGACCGACGTCGAGAGGTCTTGGAAAACGCGATGGGCATTGCGGGGGGAGCGAAACGACCGGCGAGCTCGAGCCCAGAATCGGAGCCACCTTTGAAACGCCTTCGTGTTGTTTCTGGATCCCGCTCTTGATCGTGTTCTTGGTGGATCGTCTCGAGGTCGTGTATTATACAAGGTTGTAGCAAAGCATGATGCGTCGTATCTCGATTCGTAACGGCAGGAGAAGGCATTTGACCACTTCTTCCCCTGAACGTGCATTTTCAAAGATTGGCGTCAGTCATCATCAACACACGGTATTTTGCCTTGTTATTCAATTGGAAATGTTTTCATGCGTCGAACCTGTGCCATCAGAGAGACATTCGATGCTGCCAGAGCACATGGAATCCCACACATCACGCGTCTTGCTGTATGGCCGCACGCTCGCCATAAAAAAACACCATGTTCGTCGCTGTCGTCGGCGGCCCTATCTAAATTTATGTCGACGGCTGCAAGCGCGTACAGCACGGACGTTGGTTGGAAGATTTCAGTCGCGATCTTGAAGCGACCCGAATGGATTTCTAGCGTCTCTCTCATCACCCGTCGACGAGTATCACCGAGTCCAGCACCGAGAATCCGGCCGCGACACCGCCCTCGTTGCTCTCCACCCCCTTTGTCCGCATCAGCCAACCCACGTCGCCCCGTTGCTTGCACCTCACGCCGTGTTTTCCTTGCCCGAACAACGCCCAGCCGAACATGCCCAACTCGGATATCGTCTCCGCGCGAACGACCCTCGCTCGCTGTTCGTCCACGTCGGACGTCGCTGCGCGCACGAGATAGGATCCCACCCCGGCGGGGGGCACGATCAGCGCCATCGCGATCCACGCCCTGCGTTCCTCGCCAGACAGCCCGTCCAAGAACGGCGGAATGTCGCTCTTGTACACGTTGTTCCCCCCGCCCTCGCGTTGCGGTTTGAGCACCAGCTTGTCGGCGTGCTGCCGTGCGGCGGTCGTCCCGAGCGGTTCCCCCGCGTCGCGCGCCGCCACGACGGGAAACAACGCCGACGGCGGCGGGGCGTCGTCCGCGTCGAGTGCCCACATGGGCATCCACGTCTCGCGCAGCGCGGCCACGTCGGCGGCGTCGGCGTCGGAAAAGAAGCGCTCGACGACGCCCGGTTGGCTGAGCACTTCTTGGACTTTCTTCGCGCCTGCGAGCTGGAGGGGGATGCTCGGGCACTTGATCGCGCGGCTGCGTTCGAGGGTGAGACGGACCGTCCAGTGCGTCTCTGTGGGCAGGTCTGTCGGGGCGTATCCTGCGCGGAAGTAGACGGTGGAGATCTCGATCGGGTGGTCATGGGAGGGAAGGGTGAGGAGCAGATCACGGGTTTCGGAGAGCGATGCGGTGGTAGCGAGTTCCGCAAAGGTCTGACGGACGACGCGGATGCCGTGTCTAGAACGTATGTGTAAGCGCGGGGGCGTGGCAGGGAACGTGCTCACCGTTCTAGTAATTTGTATTCGAGCCAACGTTGGTCAAAGACGTTTCTCTCGTCGGGTTGTACGACAAACAGGATGTATGCGTCGTGGCGGCTTGGTACGGCAAATGCATTGTGTGCTTCCGCAAGACCATCGGCTAGTCCTGAAGTGGTATCGTTTGCAGGAAAATCCTGTGGGGTCATATGAGGCGCTACGTGGAAGTAGCTCGTCGATTCGTAGAGGTATCTGAGCGAGCCATCAACACTCCTGCACAGGACGTACGTCGGAACCGTCACCTGTGCATCGCCGCGACTCTGTCTGAAAGCGGACCGAACGAAGACGATATGGTGTTGAATTCCACCTGTTTGATGCCGAGCCCCCCTTTGTCATCGGTGTGGAGGAGGTAGTCTGAGCGAAAGAGCCCGAGGTGCAGGGACTGTGCGACACGTTTGAGGGGCGTTCGCCGACACGGCGCAAGTAACCGTTTACCTGACTGGTCCTTTCTCCTCGGATCTCCTTCCATCCCTGCCACAACCGTCTCACAAAGTCGTCCGACTGACCGACGCCGACCTCTGCGCCCATCACCCGATCGAGGAAATCGTCGTCTGCAGCGACGCGCGCGTACAGCTTGTTGTACACGGACTGCAGTCGCTGTGCCTTGTCGAACAGAGAACGTGGCACCGGGCTCGGGAAGAGTGAGATCGGGGCATGGATGGCCGAGGACGGGTACGTTGGTTGGGGAGCCCCGGGTGGGAGATAGTTGAGACCGTGTGCGAGGGCGTACGTCGTCGCGCGGCGTGTGAGGGACTCGATCTGTGCCTCCGTCAGTTGGGGCGGCCAGTGCAACGAGCTCATCGTTGGCGGCTGGCGATAGTGTCACGTGGGAAAGATCAACCACTACGGTGACGATGGCAGCAGCAGCCAGGCCAGTGACTACAACGCCCCGTCCGTGACCTCTGAAAACTCGGACTACAGATCCCTCGCAACCTGCATCTTTTGCAAGATCGTCAAAGGCATGTACTTCAGAACCATCGCCGTCCGATCTTCCTGATCCCACCCCTCACAGGCGAGATACCCAGCTTCAAGCTCGTCGAGACGGACTTGTCGTACGTGACGCGCGCTCTTTTCCACAACGCTCCCCAACGGATTCATCTTAGACTCGCCTTTCTCGACATTGGCCCACTTTCCGAAGGTCATGCCCTCGTCATTCCTAAAGGTGATGATCGATTCATCGACACGTCTACCCCAAACACGTCCTGACGGCATGCGACAGACCACACCGTAAAGATGCACGAATTGCCAGACGAATATCTTGCCGATGCGCTCCCGATCGCCAAGAAGATCGCCGTTGCTCAGGGGCTCGTGGATTACAACATTCTTCAGGTCTCGTCCAGGCGATGTTCGCCCACCTTTTTTTTTGCCTATACTCACGCGCCGCATAGAACAATGGGAGACTGGCGCACCAAGAAGTAGAACATGTGCACTTCCACCTCATCCCGAAGCCCAACGAGAACGAGGGCATGGTCTTCCCGCCCGGATCCTGGCCCGCACAAAAACCGTCCATGGACGATATAAAAGCTTATCACGCTGGATTGGTCGCAAAGCTGGCGGGCACTGGTAAGCTGTAGGAACGACGATTTTCCAGGGACGGTCGGAAAGAAATACACTCCTGTGCGATAACAGTTTGTATGTTTTGAATTTTCTCGTGTGACCGGAACCTCGCTTGCCTTGCAAAGCTGTCCCAAAAGCGGACGCCTGGCGTGGTGGTGGAGTCAAAGCTACAACATCAGCTGTGAGTCGAATGCTTGGCTGTGAAGGAAAAAAGAAAGAAAGAAAGAAAGAAAAGGCCGGTGTTGGTGTATCATTGCCACCCAGGTACGCCAAGAGTGCGTGAGAAGTGGTGTGTTGTCCTGGGGTCGTGTGCTGCACAGCCTTGAAAACTCCTCCATCTCTGACGTAGGAGCTTGTACCCTTTGCTGTACGCGATCGCAGCTTAACGACATTGTTACCGGCCTGCGGTCTCCTGCTTTCGCCGCCTCTGTTTTTAGCCCCGC
>JBBPMP010000647.1:0-15386 GCA_038090395.1 Boletales sp. KT-2023a
TCCAATATTAGCCCAATTCAAACTTTTACCATACATGATATACATGACATGAGACTGCTAAGGAATATCCCAATGCCTTCATATTTGGTATATGGGATATCCCATGAGCTTCATATCTTGTATGTGGGATATCCCATGGCCCCAATATATGGTACATGGGATATCCCATGATCTTCATATATGGTACATATATGGGATATCCCATACTCCTGATATGTGCTATGTGGGATATCCCATACTCCTGATATGTGCTCATGGGATATCCCATGACCTTTATATCTGGTGTATGGGATATCCCATACTCCTGATATGTGCTATGTGGGATATCCCATACTCCTGATATGTGCTCATGGGATATCCCATGACCTTTATATCTGGTGTATGGGATATCCCATACTCCTGATATGTGCTATGTGGGATATCCCATGACCTTTATATCTGGTGTATGGGATATCCCATACTCCTGATATGTGCTACATGGGATATCCCATACTCCTGATATGTGCTATGTGGGATATCCCATGACCTTTATATTTGGTGTATGGGATATCCCATACTCCTGATATGTGCTATGTGGGATATCCCATGACCTTTATATCTGGTGTATGGGATATCCCATGTCCCACATATCAGGAGTATGGGATATCCCATATACCATATATGAAGGTCATGGGATATCCCACATACAAGATATGAAGCTCATGGGATATCCCATATACCAAATATGAAGGCATTGGGATATTCCTTAGCAGTCTCATATCATGTATATCATGCATGGTAAAAGTTTGAATTGGGCTAATATTGGATATAAATCCTATTTGCTTTTGTTACATGTCAATATTATGAAAGTGAATGTGAATAAGTTATATGCACTATGTTGCAATGCAGAACATCATAAAATTCTTTTCATGAAATCACTATCAAACAAAATAAGAGGAGTAAAAGGATAGCAGATAAGTTATCTTGCATAGTTCAAGATCTAAAGTAGTACAAGAGTTATTTGTATCTATTTGTTCTGCTTGATCATAAATAGAGGATCTTTTCCATATTAGGAAATATATATATTATACATGAAAAGCACCTATATTTTAATAGTGGTCTGATAATATTATTTATAAAACCATCTGAGAGTTTTTCTATGAGCAAAAATTTACAGCTGAAGAATAAAGTTGTAATATTCAAATGAGAAGATTGTCACAATTATTGCAACCATTTAAGAAACTTGTAAAGAGGCATCAAGTACAAGATCCATTTGCCAAAATAACAAGTTATGTATTGTCAAAATTATAGAATAAATTTGAGCTTGGTCACTACTTATCATTAATAAACTATTCAGTTTGGTATGGTAAAATAATTGCAATTACTTTCATAATCTAAAAAAGGACCCCTGACACTCTAATATTTCATGGGATATCCCAAACAAAGCTAGGATAAAAGAAAAAAGTGTGGGACAAACATTTATCCCATGCTATATGTTCTGGGATAACCCAGCAAACATTTGGCAGGAGCTGGGATAAACCAACTAAAGGGGGAAATCCCATGAAAAACATACCTCTTAGGTCAATACTTGTACCATATGTTTTTCACCTAAGAGGTATCCGGTTTGGGGGCGCCTAAAGTGTGCGAATGAGGAAGCTCGGCCATGGACACTCGACTACGTTTTTCGCGCCTATAGAGGTTGGTCAGCGTATTCGTGCTGTGGCTGACTAAAAACCTTCGGACTACATTGATCCTGCGGATATCCTACTCTGGGCTGTACAAGAAACATAGGACAATATTCAGCATTAGGCCCCTCACTGGGCACAGCAGGGGACAGATCACACATCTCAACATGCTGCCTGGTCCAGCTTTTGTGATGACAAGCTGTCACCAGAATCACTATCTGCAGAGTGACCACAGCCCGAAGCCAGGTCTTTGGAATATCTTTACAAGCCGCGTCCTCCCTCCGGCTCTCTTTATGTCATCGTTGGGATTAATCCGGATATGGAGTCAGCGTTGCATTGACCTTGGTGTTCCATTGTCCTCATCGGCTGGTCTAGATGAAGAACAAGAGCACGAGCTGCAACGTGAAGAAAGACGCGAGCAAGAAGTAGAGCGATCCTCGAGGGTGCCTCCAGCGATTCATTCCGTTGACCCAGACGTCGTCGAATTTGTTAAGACCGGCACCTTCCTGTTAGGACAGACCCCCCTGGGATGCGGACCGAAGCTTTTGTTCCAGCTTGGGACATACTCGGCGCGGCTTCTGTGGTTACTGATGAAGCTTGGATTTGGAGTCAGTCTGTGCGGGTGACCACGTCAGGAAAAAGCCCCCATCATAGCCATGACTACGTATGCCGCTTGGCTGTCGTCCCTATGTCCAATTGAATTCCCTGGCAGACAGGCACCTTTAGGAACAACTGCCATGTATACAGCGTCGCCAATCCATGCAGTGCGGACAAGCATACCCCACGACTGCCATCCCTACATCCTATTGGAATACCTCGTAGGCAGGTATTTCCGGGCACAAATACCACGTGTCCAGAATTGTTAATGAACACGACACGGATAGGTATGCCCCATCACCGTCATCGCTATTTCCCGTTGAAGTCCATCACAGGCCGGTATTTCCGGCCATAAACGCCGTGCATCCAGAGTTGGGAGAGCTAGGGTGCGAAACACCCCAGCCCGTAGGCTGTGTGCGAGGGAGGGTACTCGGGCTGTCATTCCCGCTTGCTCGTCCGTCGGGCACCCCTCTCCGAGGATCAGGGTTGGGCCACAGCTGCGACACCGCGTACAGTACGAGTAGGGGCGAGTAAGGGAACGGGGGGACAGGGCGGTTTCGAGCCTGCGAAAGCTCTCGTCAGGGGGCTGCCGCTACCCCGACCGTTGCCCATCCGAGGCCGTTTAGGGTACTAGCTACCAGTCTCACTCCCTACCTGCGGAGTAGGCCTATGCGGAGAGTATGGGGCAAAGCCGGGCCCAAGGCGCGACCACCGGCGTGACTGGTTGCGAGTTGGGGAAAGAAGCGAGTGGGGGTGGGGGGAGACTTCCCGACTGGCGTGCGCCTGATAAGCGATCACCCGCAGGCACTTGACCAGGGGGATACCCTTTCGGGTCATCCATCGGGATTTGTTGCGCTGCCATGCGGTATCCCGGTGAGAACCAACTCGCCGGGGGCCATCTCTCGCCATCTGCTAAGAGATTCGACGAGCGACACAGGCGCTAATATGTCTCATGCAGACTGGTATGCCCCACAGCTGTTATTCCTATGTCCAATTGAAATTCCTCGCAGACAGGCGCTCCCGGAAACAACAGTCATGCATACAAAGCCGCTAATATGCACGACACACACATGTATCCCACATTCTGTCGTCTCTACGACCCATTGGGCTTTCTCGCCGGTAGGCACATCCGGGCACATATACCGCGTGTATAGAGTCGCCAAGTGCATAAGACGCTCAGGTATGCCCCACCACCGTCATCCCCATGTCCCGTTGAAATCCCTCACAGACGGGCACCCCTGGAAAGAATCGCCATGCATACAAAGTCGCTAATACATGCAACACACACATATGCTACACTCCGTCGTTCCTACGACCTATTGAACTTTCTCGCGGGTTGGCGTTTCCGGGCACATATACCGCGCGTACAGAGTCGCCAATGTGCGTAAGACACTCAGGTATGCCCCACTACTGACATTCCTATGTTTCATTGAAACATCTCGCAGACAGTTGCTTCTGGCCGAGAATATCACGCAGACCGAGTTGTCAATAGCATAGCATCATTTTCAGCCACCGTCTCTCCTCGAATCCGTACTCGTCATCACACTGGATTAGGACACATTTGGGGAATACATTAACGTCTATCAATAAAGAACGGCAGCCTACGCAGCTCCCTCTGTTTGTTCCTTATTCTCAGCGCGCTTCTGGCGGATCCGTGCGAAGGCGCTATCCTTCGACGGAATCCGTTCAATATCAGCATAAAGCGGAAACACTTGCCTATTCACTTTCATCAGCGTGATCCAGAATGCAATCAGGGCACCATACCGGTTCCACCAGATGAGCAACTGGTCTACTTCCTCTTTCTCTTCCGAATCGTATAGTAGCTCCAGTATGCTGTTGTAGAAACGCTCGGAATCTGTAATAAGGTCAGTGCGAGAGAAGACTTGGGCAGATGTGAGCGCGAAACGCATCTGCAATTGCAGAGGTGATCAAAGCATGTTCCGATTTACCCAAGAACTCCGACTTGCCTGGGTTGCAGCATATGCGATTGATGGCTTTGTGACCGACCGCATACCATGGATACGAGCATTTCCAGACCGCGTTGCCTTTGGCTCCTGATCTACAGAACTTGGGGAAGTAAAAATATGCTTGAATGCCTGGCACACATCAAGTACTGTATGTTTGGAGGTGATTAAATACTCACAGAGACCAAGAGGCCACTTCGAAGAAGCCCATTCCATGGATCTTCAGGATCATACGAGCAGTTGGCATACAGGAAGATGGGCCATTGGTCACCAGCCACCTGAATCTGACCATTTATCAGCTTTCCCTCTGTCCTATGAGCATGAGGTGTGAAACATGTATAAATGGAAGAAGACAATGAACTTACATAGTATTATTCCAATCAAGTCCAGCGGGACATAGCAGAGCCCCAGTGCATTCATGGTTGAATCCACGTCCAGCCTTGGCATTTCGAGGGATATGAGGGCTCAGGGACTGACCCTTTGGGGTGATCCAGTCTATTATCGCACACTTCATCCCCCTCGTGTCATTTGCCCTTGCACTGTGGGCGCCTTTCTGGATCTAGGACCCAATACGTTGTAAGGCGATGATCAAGACTCAAGAATGACGCTACCAGTTCAGCAATGGCGACTTCTTCTTCTTCTGAGGACTCCATAAGCCGAGCCTTGAGTCCAGACACCATGCGAAGGAGCTCACGGAACACCATGTACTCTTGTCGTTCCCTAAACAGAGACCATGAATGAATTGGATTATGAATGACACGGAATTGAATTTACATGGCAGTTAAAGACTCTTGGTCCTTGCTGTCACTCATAATTAAAAGACCATTGGTAATGAGTGTTTGGACGTTGCAGAACGCGTGCACCGTGCGTCCACTTCCGCCCAACTGTAGCATCGGCTGACGGGCCATCAGGGGTTTCACCTCTTGCCAATGCCCGCATAGGATGATGAGGGTTAAAAGTGGGTGATGATTCAATATTAGTGACAGGACAAGGGGCAGGACTGAGGAATGTATGACTTTGTTCTCTGGCGACTTTATATCCGGTGAGGGAACGAGCCCGGACTCAGATGTGGGCTGCGGCGAATACGGGTATTGAGGCGAAGTAGCGCCAAACATGGCAAGCTACACTTGACCCATGCACTGAAAAATAAAGAATATTGTAAATATATATGCGTAGATTGCAATATGAAATAAAAACAATAGATGACTCTAAGCCTCATCCCCATCTCCTCTGCGTGACGCCCGCATCACTTTGTGTCCGCCCTCGCTTAGAGGTTATGAGCCCCGTGCTTTAGCGCACCTCGTCATTTTGATCATTCTCGTCATCGGACTCACCCAAAAATGTCCAATTCGGGACAATCACAGCCACTGCCGCTACCGGCAATCATCGTCGTCACCGACACAACCCTCTATCGCACAACCTATTCTCACTATGACTGGACTGGTAAACCATTTTTGGCTTCCAAATATATCCTGCTAATTCGGCGCTGAATCAGCACTTAAAAATGTAGATTTGAAACCTTCCCAGCGATCTGCTTCAATCCATATCAGCCAAAATCAGCCGGCGCTTGCACAAGCTCGGCTCTTCCGTGCCAGCCTGGCATGAGCACACCGTAGGTGATTCAGCGCCGAATTAGCAGGATATATTTGGGAAGCTGCCAAAAATGGTTTACCGGTCTGACCAGTGTTGCCACAGCTCCGACTCATAGCCGACTTGAGTCATAGCCGATCCGTCGACTCATTGACGCATAACCGAGCCACCAGCTCTGCCTTGTTGGCTTAGCCGGCTGAGTCGAGTCGACTCAAGCCGTCCAGTCATTACAAGAACCCTTAAACGTATTTTTCAGTGCCTTCTCTTGTACCAAGTAGCATTTATTTGTATGTACTATAACAGAAAACAACCTAGAATACCTTTATTGTGATTTTCGCACTCTCTTGATGTGGGTTCTCGCGGGCCCTCGTGACCATGCAGTAGTACCGGTTATGCAATCCATGACGTAATGGTGATGCTTCTCCTATCGCACACCAGCAACATAAATCCTAGGTTCGTCATATATACACAGGGCTGATGAACGGCACACGAACGCACGCAACAGGCGGACTTGAAGAGCCCTTGGTACGGTTGACCCTAAACCAGCAATGAAACGGAAACAACCAGATGATCCAAACCCTTTGATGGCTGCAGCGACAAAGAGAACGAAGAAAGAGGTCTGTATGTGTCGCGATGTCGTTCTATCTCTCTCGTTGACCATGTGCTAGGCAAGTCCGGGAGCGTCCAAGCAGAAACGTATGCAGATTTCGTCAACTCGACATGTCGTGTCAACTAATAGATTATCCAGTCATAGGGGACGAGCAACCAGAGGGCTTAACCATCGTCCGTGCGCCCGTACAACGCTCCGTGTCGCCTCTAAATCAACCTCCATCTCAACCGCTGCCCGCGACAACCTTCCTTCCCCCTTCTCGACTACCATCTTCCAGCTCACAACCACCACCTTCGACGTCCAACTCGATCGCACCATCGAAACATGCCTCAAAGAAGTTCAAGGCAGATTCGTCTCGAGCTCCGACAGGCGCGAAACCGCGTGAATTGCCAATTGCAACGCGGGAGGAACCAGAGTTGGACCAAGACATACGCCGAATGGAGTCTGAGACTGATGACCTACGAAATCGTTCACGCGCAAAGGAAGCAGCCCACCCATCCTTTCATCTACCCCACAAAGCGACCACCCCTTCGAGACGACATCCTACCGACGCCATACAGCTTCTACCCGAAAGCGAGATCCCTCAGTTCGAGCGCAACAGACTAATACGCGACGGTCCTTCTGTCCCCCACACACCACGGACGCGGTCGCGATCTCGAACTTCGATGGGCATGCGTGGTAAACGAATGGGTACCAGTTTCTGGAATACTGGGGTTATATGTGCGTTTCCCTTCAACACAACCTGTGCCCCATTGCTTTGTGGCTACCTCTAATTTGCCCTAACTTGTATGTGTAGCACAACCCCATCTGTCCGTTAACGACTCGAGTTTTTACAAACACATTGATTGCGGTCTCCCTGAATCACAATGCGCATGCCAACTCCTCGTATGGGCCGCTGCACACGCTGTGATACTGCTATCAGACACATGCTCTACGAACTCCTCGAAATCGCCATCTAAAACGTCCTTGATTCATGGAAAGGACCTACCATCGCTTAACGATCGAAGAAAGCAAATACTCAAGACTGTTCAAGAGAATTTCATTCGTACACTGGCCGAGAAAAGGATCGATACGTCTGTATATAGTCAAGGAGAGGAAGGGAGAACTCCCAAGGAGGTTGTTTTGAAACCCAATGAGCGGAACGTGAAGAATCATGCGCGTGAGGTGACCTTCCAACAACACATAAATCGGTGAGTTTCTTATTTTGTGCAGTCACACGCATGACCTGAACGCACGTTTGACAAACGTACCAGAGCACAAGCCGAGTTAGAGGCATGGTCACGAGTAGATCAGATTTACTCCCAGTACGAAGCCAGTTGCACCGCCGCTCTTGAGAAGCGACGTCAGACTTATAATCCTCCGTCTGATAAAGCAAAAGGCATGCAACGAGCCGTTTCGCAGGACCCGGAAGACGACTGGTCATGGCTTGTTCCTCATGAAGGAGATTTTTCTGACGAGTTCAGGGATAAAATCGACATGGGATTGGTCAAGCGGGTCCTGTCCTCTAAACCTCGACCCGGCATCAAGTATCAGGGTCCCTTGGATCAACAGATAGATGATCTGCAATTTCAGCTGGACGATCTCTACTCGTGCCTCAACTCGGCGGCGCAAGCGACGAACGCGGCTGAAGCGGAACTTGATTATCGCTGCTCACTTCTCTCTCTCTCACTAGCAGCGCGGTCGCATTCTCTTCCTACGGCTCCAAGCTCATCATCGACACTCTCTACGTACCTTCCACCCACGCTACGAGGGCTCAGTCATCCACCAGGGGAAAGTCCACGAGACATTCTTCGTGCCTTGTCGCGAATAGACAAGGAACGGCCCCCAGGAAAGATTGGGGACGCTGCTCGAAAAGCAGTGCGAGAAGTCCAATGTGTGCAGGTGGTAGGATCTGGAGTTGTTGGGGAACGGCGAATAATGGGACTTGCTCCCGACGTTGAGCAACGCCACGTAAAGTACCCGAAACACCGCGACGAAGGGATCGATGACTGGGGATCTTGCTACATACCGAATCCTGTTTGGTATGGGGGTCCCGGAACGAGACAGGAAGGGCTGGCAGTCAAAGGCAGGAGGGCAACGGGGATCAAAGGTCATAGCGGTTTGTAGATTTGTTTCTCCTATTACGGTGGTACAGCAAGGCCATGTGTAGTAGGCGCGGTGAAGCTATATAATTGCGCGCCAGTGCGGCAGACGGTAGGCGCGGCGATGTGTAAGAATCCGAGCGGTTAGCTAAAAAAAACCGTGGTTTTTTGCCTGGGCATTTTCGCCACAGGGCGGCGGCGACAGAAAGTCTGGGACAGCGGCGTCGGTCTGTCTTCTTGGCTCGTCCATCTTTTTTCGGGACACGGCGCTTCTGGCCTCGTCGATCTACGCGATGCGCTAGCACGGACGCGCGACAGATCTTGTAATTAGGTACGTCGTCTGATCCTCTCTCCCAATGATCCAGGGTTGGAGTTGCCCCTCACAGGTGCTGGCACCGGCACCGTGACCATCACCCTCGCCATCCTCCGCGCGACGTTGGATCAGTTGGATGATCCGGGTTCCATCGCCACTAATGTGTTCACTCAGCTCATATACGCACCCACACGCGATCGTACCGCTAGCTTCTGCGATACCCATCTTGCAAGACAATATCGCCGCGTCCGATGATCGGTACGCGGGCACATGCACGCCTCAAGCCGCCGCGTTGGACTGGGAACACGATGAGCTTCCGCCCCAAGTCTAAGATCAACTGGAAGCTGGTCTAGACGCCGTCATGTACGTCACCCTTGTTGTGCTTCCGAGTCGTTCACATGGAAGAGTTACCCCACGCAGTATAGCCGATGTCACCTACAACACCGCATCATCTCCCCTTCTCATCGAGACGCTCTCCCGACTGATCCAGCGATCACGCAAGGGATAGCCCAGGGTGCTTATGGGGTACAAAGAACTACACCCCGACGAACGGTCGCTCTGGGATTGCACCAAAGCCATCGGCCTGCATTTTCAACAAATCGCACAAGTCGATGGCGCAGGCGGGAATCCGATCGAAATCTGGTTGGCATGATTCAGTTGGGATGCACTATGCGAGGGTACAATATAGAGTAGTATCGATGAGTAGGCGTACAAGAGATGCGGGAAATGCTATAGGGGTGGGAGTGGTCGACGACATTGAGGACAGATGTTCTATACACATGCTCTAGCCATCGCCGCGTGTATCACGTAAAGCTGGATGCTTACCTTGATCGCGAGCCACTTTTCAAGACAGTCCGTATGCTGGAAGTAAAGGTACGTCAAACGAGGGACACGCGGGCAGATGGGACGTTACAAATATGTGATGGCACGGTGCCAGACTGTAACTCTTCCTTCCGCCGACTTTGTGTAGTAGGCCGACGGCGACGTGCTGCAACGGTCTCGGATCCTCCGCATGAATCGATTCCATGCAGATAGAACAATCACCCAGCGACTGCTCTGGTGCTTCGGGATCCGAAACAGAGAGCGGCAGCGGTGGGTGATAGTCGTAGGTCTCTGCGGTGGCAAACTGAAGCGGACATATCAGCCGCATGATGATCAAATTCGAGGACAGGACGCACGCGTTTCGGGAGGAAGAACGTCGGTCCTAGCCGTTGTTGGAGGAGCACGATAGCCACTTGAAAGATGACGAAAGCACAAAGACAATATGACCATCCTACACGCCAAAACGGTCACTGACAAAAGGAACGAAAATACAACAACGTACGTCGAGGTTTGACGTCCAACACGTTCTTTGGACATGTCAAAAAGTCTACGTTGCACCCTCGGCTCAGAAGCGCACAACACACATATGGAGAAACGTCCTTACAGAGCGCAAAGTAAAGCCTGCAAATAGATGTTCCGATGATGTACTCCGCGCTCAACGCGCTGGGTCGTCCTCGCTTTGCCGAACGTATAATCTGTGGGAACCAAAACATAGAGTACATGCTAGCGACGAAAAGAAGCACAAGAGAGGGCGTGACCATCACACGTATGATGAACGTGAGGAACGTGAGGAACAAGAGCATGCAAACCCTAATGTATATGGAGTCATCAGATCAACTTGGGGATGAAAAAAAGAGTCACGTACATATACGAGCTTGTGGATCTGATCGAACATAACGGATGCGAAGCTGTAAAAAGGTGGTGCTGGTAGGACGGGGTGGTGCGATGGTCGGTACAGGTAACTGAGGTTGAGAGGCGTCTGCAGCAGGTGCGGGAGCAGGAGGGGCAGGAAGTCGTGGTTGGGCTGCCATCCCCTCTGGCGCCTGAACTTGGTTTATCAGGATGGCATGTTGCTATAAAGCAAGGTAAGCATTGGCCAAAACTTGAGATCCAGTTGCATTACGCACAGCCTCGAGAGCAAAGAACAGGCAAGCTAGGAATGCCGGGGCAACGGGAGCCATGGATGGTCGGCCGTTTGCCAAAATAGCAAACGTGATATGCCCAGCAAACGCGAGGGCGTCAACGATAGCCTGAGTCAGGAATGTCCACAGCGATAAGCGCGTGAGTGCTGCGGGTGTATGTGCTCGGTCGATTTGGCGGGATAACAAAGCTACCAATATAAGATAGAATAATGCAGACAAGCTCGCGTCTGATGGAAACATACGTTACAAGCGACACGAGGAAAGTTGAAAGGTAGGACTTACACTGCGTGACTTTGCGGAAAAACACTTGGGGCCTATGTACGCGGTAGTAATCGTCAATGAACACGGAAAAAATAACTGTCCTAGCCCTCCATACCTCAAACCATTTGCGTGATGTAAGTGGTAGAGTAGCCCGCACTCTCGGCTCACGAGCATTCCGTTCAACCGCAAAGGTGGCTGTTTTATTGTCCTCCTTCCAGTTGGTTTCTGAAGTTCGTCCTCGAAGTCCTGCATGAAATCCGGATATACGGGAGAAGGCTCGATCTGGGCATGGACCACAAATCCGCAGGTAGTTTCCGGACTCCTACCTATGGTGGGATGAGATTTCGTGGTCACACGATGCCAATATTTGCATACCTTGACTCGATTCTTGTTCGACAACACCAGAGTCTATCATGTCCTTTAACTTGTTGATCCGAGAAGCCAGCTCCGGTTTGATGGCACGCATCGTTTCGTTCCGAACGCTCTCTGGAACGATGACAGGAAGGTAACGGATGTCGATGGCATGCCTGACGAAATGTTAACATAGAGTCTGTTGGGAACGAAGTCGCATTACCCATTTAGTTCGGCAAACCCGTAGATGGTGCCATTGGAGAGAAAATGGACACCATCAAAGTCCATCCGCATCAGGTCCGAGCTTTCCATACCCCAGAATTCGAACCTTCCCTGAGTGTTATCTTCTCAGAACAAGGAGCTGCAATAATTCGCAAAGCATCTTACGTGGATCATAGCAATCTGTTCTGCTACACCTTCCACGGCTACAGGAGCATAGTCCACGATACTCCACGATAGGTTGGTCGCTGCCAACCAATTCCAAGATCCTATATTTTCGCTAACCTCGGTCATATTGATATCCGACATGTAGGACTGCGCGTGTGACTTCCATGGAACGTTGCTCGATGCGAGGCTGGATGGCGTAATGTTGTAAAAATCAAGACGTCCCCGTACGAATCCGGTGGTATTCGAATAATATGAACCACCGAGTCGATCAAGCTTTTGACCGTAGGGTACAAAGGAATGAGCGAGTGAAGGAAGGGCTGGCCGGCTCTCTGGCTGTGTGTGCATTCAGCAACAAATCTCACATACACAAAACGCCTACCATGGTGAAATTAGAGCTCTCTCCGTTCATCCAGGCGGTGAAGTTGGTCAGCTGGTCGCTCGAGGCTTGCAGTGCGTCCTGATAATGACTCCTTGCAATGTACTCGTCGCCGTTGTGGTTCGTGAACATGAATATGATGAATATGACGAGTATAAAAGAGGGTATCGAGCTTCGTGGCTGCTGTTGCCTCCGTACGTCGTTGGACGGGGCAACATTCTCGGCGTCGCGGTCCATGTCGTGGACGAGTTGGGCACGAAGGCGGCACTGTACCTATGCCTGTACAAGCTGGCAAATAGTTATTGTGGTCACATGACTCGACCGCCTCATATCAACGACCACCATGGACGAAGACAGCAAACGCTGGACGCATTTTCGTTCGGCGTTGCAGTTGGCCATTAACAGAGCCGCGCACAAGTGGACGTAAGTACTGCTTGACGACGAGACAGTCGCGCTAGAATACGTCAGATTCGAAGACTTTCAGGAATGCTTTCCGCTGTGGTGCAAGGAGGAGCCGTACGGCGCCGAGGGCATCTCCAACACCATCTCGCGACACATAGAGGACCAAATACACGTATGTATCGCGACACACGTGTATGTGAATCGACAAAAAGATTCTAGGTCAGCTGCGAGGCTCTGTTCAAGGACTTCAGCGTGCGGGAACGGATCAACGTCCTTCATCGCGTCGTAACCGATGCACGTGCTCGAAATCAGCAGGGCAAAATTAATGGCAAAGATATCTGGAGAGAGGATTTGGATCCACGCGCCGCAGTTCGTGCCAAGACCGTACCCGTCCTGGAGACGGAGGTGGAAAGGCTAAGGACAACGTTACAGAGTGCAAGTCTATGCGTCATTCGTCATCACTTCGCGCCCACTCACTCGCTAGACAGCTCGAAAAGGATAATCTAGCATTATTTGAACAGACAAAAGTTAACCACCAACGACAACAAGAGTCGGAAGCCAAGGCCGCTAAACTCCTGAAGAATTTTGCCGAGGTGCGCGTCGATAGGATTACACTGATGAGCGATGTCTCACAGTTGATAGATATATGGGAGATGGACCGAACTTAATCAAGACGAGATCAGTCTTTGGGCTTTGCAATCAATCGAAAATCTCCCCCAAGTGCAGCCTCCTTAGATGGTCGTTCTAATATTCTAAGACATGACTGGTCCGTAGTACTCTATTATATTCTCTGGTTGTAACATCATCCACGTTTTCGCATGGTTTTTATTTAGTATCTCCACCGACATTGCTAGTCATGGTTTTTCTTTTCCTTTCTTTTTTTTTTCAATCGCCCCCGTTCGTATCTTTCAGGATTGGCCGTACGGACAACCTTTGATGTATGTATGCATCTTTATTGCCCCCGATGAATTTTGATCACAGTCGTGCCTCAGACTAATTCAAAACTACGGTAAGGTATTTCACCATTCCGCAAGCCAGAAGCGATCGGTGCTCCTACACACGGCGATCAACATCCGACAATATTATTGAATATCTAATCTGAACATACTGGTATACCGTAATACCATTTCAGGATCTCGGGTTCTCAATCGCCTTTGAACCAGCATTTTCAGTGGTCTCTCACGTTTCCTGCATTCGTCTTGAGCTTGCCGCGACAGTGCAGTGGATTGTCAAGCTGGATGGGGCGTTTGGGGTGATGGATAGGTGGTGTGGGTGGTCCATGTACATACGTCGTCTCGCGTTTGTATGAACCGTTCTGACTCGTTGGCACTGTAGCTACCACTGTCGTTTCGAGTCGTTTGGACTCACGGCGCGCGGTGCTCATTGCGCGGTTGATTCACCATCTCCAGTCGTATCCGACGCGATCACCATCACTTTCTTGGCCTCCGTCACCTTCATCGCCTGGCAACTAACTCGCCCCAATAGGCTCCAGGCCTATTGCTTTGGCTTGACTTGTCCGTCTCGTCGATGCGTACGTTGCGTGTCGTTCAGCTCGTCCAGAGCGCCCGCAGGTGAGTCGGCCTGACTCGCTCGTTCTCCACTTGTTCAACCTGTTCCCACCCCACCCGTTTTCATAGCGAGCAACGATGCGCTAAACGCTACACGGTCCACTGTTAGACGTTGAGGGGTGCATTCTTCCTGGCGGTGGTGTCACAGTCGCGCTTCTCAAGGCTTCGTTAGCACTGTCGACAAATGTGCCTGGTCCATCGAGTTCATTGTCTAACCTAGGTGCCAAGGGCAATCCTGACCATGTCCTTGGTATCACGATTGATATCATCTGCTGGACGCTCACATACCCCGCCCATACTATTCTGACAAATGCGGGCGAGAAGTCCTCAGCGATTGAGCAAGTCGAGCCCACCCAAAACGTGAGCCCGGGCCCTCAATAGGCTTGAGCTGCGGCCCATCGCTAATCGGCGACGTCGACGGATGAATGGGGTGACGAAGACCCTCACAATCGACCTTATGAAGAGACAAGACCCGTCAGTAATTGATTGCGAACGGTTAGAATGAGTTGAGGAAGAGTACTAACCAAAAGTAGCTCGAGATGAGCTGGAATACACGGATGACGAAACGGAAGTACCAGCAAGCTTCCAGAGTGCTCAAGACGGTCCAGAATGGGAGGACGACGACAGCGTCGACAGAATGAGCACATCATAATGAGGCGATCGGCCAGAGGGCCAGTTGGGCGTGCAGACATTGACAAGCACCGACAAGGGAGGTAGTACATGCTTGTTTTTCGCTCGAGTTCCGCGCCCGATCATCCCTTTAAGAATTGGGGGTATCGGGCATGGCGTATCACCACTTAAGCAGACTTTCTGGCATTTCGACGTGGACAGGAAGTGCGAGAGGAAAGAGAGTGTCGCGGACCGCCCCGTCCCGACCAAACTGCCACACCATCCTCTCACATAGCCAAGTGGAATACATCAAACAGCTCCGGTACATTTGCATGCAGAGAGCAGCTTATGCCAGAGGAATATCGGTGATCCACCTCGTAAACATGTCCTGTGAAAACACACAAATTTAGTGAGAAGATCCCCCGGAGAGTGGTCGCTTGCCACTTACCAAAGCAGCATCTGGCTGGTCGAACGGCACCATGTGACTGTAACGCAAAGGAAGCAGCATCAGTACACTTTCTTGAAATATACCACAACACTGACCCTGCTTCGTGGACCGTGACAAAGGTGATGTTACCAGCACCAGAGCCACCACCGTTTGCACTGCGTACGGTACCTACGACTTTACCCGAGTTCAACGTGATAAATT
>JBBPMP010000648.1:1145-15341 GCA_038090395.1 Boletales sp. KT-2023a
ACATCCCCCGCAATCTCGTATCTGGTGGTGTCCCACTTCCGACTTTTCTCTCTTACCTCTCCATGCTGCTGCCCCGTATAGGGATGGCCAGAAGGGCTTTTCTGATCTGTACATTTCGTCCTATACCCCCACGCTGAGTGCTCTCATTCGTGCGAGGAGGCTCATTTCAGCATTGTCAGTGTCTGATCGGAAACGATTCATTGCGATCGGTCAAGCAGATGCAGCTGGGACAAGCAAATTCGACACCGTCGGCAGCGAACTGGCGAACATTAGACAACGGGTGGGTGGTCTCACGACGTTTACATCCATCGAGGGTCAAGCATCAAGTATCTCCAGGGTTATGGACGAGCTGAACAAGAACGCGTGGGTACACATTGCTTGCCATGGGCTCGCGAGAAGGAGTCGACCGTTCGAGTCCGCGTTCGCGCTCGAAGACGGATGGTTGACGATTCAACGGATCATGCAATGCGATCTGCAGCACGCCGAGTTTGCATACCTTTCCGCATGCCACACGACGGTCGGAGGCGAAGAGAGCCCGGACGAGGCGCTCCATCTGGCGGCTGCGATGCAGTTTGCTGGGTTTCGATCGGTGATTGGGACGATGTGGGCTGTGGACGATGCGCAGGCGAACAAGATCGCGTCCGTGTTTTACAAGCATATCGTGGATGAGTCTGGCCGATTGGATCATGCCCGTGCGGCATAAGCGTTGTGGAAGACGACGAGGTCGGTGAGATTGTCCCTTGATCAACGGATTCTCTATGCGCATATTGATGCCTAGTGTCTTACGCTGCTGTAGCTGCTATAGATCATGCTATCTTTTGTCTTACAAACTTGTCTCATGGTTATTACATTTTACTGGCTCATAGTTTAGATCTGATGTGATCTTTTGGAGTTATCGCAGTACGGATCAAATCCTATATGATATGGCCCGAGGTACAACTACCTCGACACTATCCGTCTGTTACAGACGGATTGTCCTCGCCTGCGCATGTGTACGTTGCATCGACCGCGGACAATTGGGCGCCGTGCTCTCCTCTTCTCATTCCCCAGCGAGAACTGAGTCACACTCCATTGGCCGCCTCAAACATGGCAGCAGGAACAACGTATCATCCCCATATGAACCCGGTTGTATGTGTCCAGCTCGATCATCCCTTTACAGATTGGGGGCATTGCATGGGCGGACTGGCACCCTGCATATACTGTCTTTCTTTGCATTTCTCGTTGTGCGATTGCTATCGCGGAGAACGATGACCCGGACTTCCATAATCGTGTTATCATTTGCTTTACGAACAGATGAAAGAGATATTACATCTTTCTAACGCTAGTTTGGATGACAACATCGCCTGTTGGACGCCGTCGCAGGTCACCGGTCAGTTTGAAAACGGACGCATTTTTCGCCGACAGACCAAGTCCCGTAGGGTATGATACGGCGCGAAATATGTCTAACTCGGGGTAATCAACCCAGTGGGAAGCCCTGAGCCCTCCTTCGTACCCGTGTTTTCCTAGGGCATGGGTCGAGGCATCACCGAAAAAATTGGACGACACGAACCTACCCAGGATGTCGATACCTGTTGGCTTGTTGACTTGTATAACTTCCAGCCGTGTCGATTATAATCAAGACTGTGGGGTGAATGCTCGAGTCAGAAACTTGCATGGTATGGTGAAGGAATCGAATTCGTCGCTCACCGTGCATGAATGCTTGAACGCCCGCCCTCCAGGACATGTGCTTGTGATTTCGCTATTCACCATTTATGTAACATCTCTCTGGGTCTGCAATGCGAGGGCGTACCTACGAGACCGCCGACGTCCCTGTTTTGGTTGTGCCCGTTGATATGACAAGTGTCAGTGTCGACGACCATGGTCTTGCGATTTTGTCAGAGCTACAACCAGCCTACGTTGGTGAGAGGATGTCATCGACGCTGGTGTGCTGCACTGGTGACCTGCTACCAACACTGCGACTTGATTGACGATCATGGGTTTCAGAAATTCAAGCTGGTAGACGGTTCTTGAGGTTTCATTGTTCTTTCGCTAGCGGACTTTCGAGTCGGACTCTACTTGCTTACGACAATTGTTCAGCAGACCTCTGTTTGCGGTCTGATTTCTTACCTTCACTTTATGAAGTGGAAAGTGCTACTGCTTCAACTTTCGAGTGCCACTTCAACGACCGTTCGACTCTTTTTCGAAGTCTAGTGTTGTCCGTAGAAGCTGTCTTATTAGGCTTCTTAGGCGGCTTGAACAGTGCAGTTGGAGTCACATCAATGCTTGTTCTGTCGTCGAAGTGGTCTAATAAGAGATTTTCCAATGAGGCTCATAAATTTTGTGAATTTTGACAGCTGAGAGCGGTCAGGCCACTTGGAGGCCGGACTTAGACCGGTATGGTGATTATGATTGCGCACGGACCAACCCTTTTTCAAGAGTAACTTCCAGTCCCGCATTTTCCCTTTTACCTAGAACCCTACACTCGACCAGCACTCACAATCGACAAATCGCAGTTGTACGATGGACTTGGACGGGTTCGCGAATGTCCGCAAAGTACACCGCACAGCCCGCTCGTTATCAATTCCGGAAGCATTAAAGTGGATAAATGCTGAATGGCACTCCATCAGCAAGCGAGCTAGGTGGATGGATCTGCTTGGCGACTACGCTGGAATTGAGCCCTTCATCATCGACGGTAGATAGTATCTCCAGCGTTCTATGTCTGTTTTACTATTTTTTCTGCTTTTGCTAGGCAACTCGCTCGTCCAACTTGTCATCAACAACCCACTGCTAGCATTGGGGAAGTCAGGTGGTAAGTATCAATGATACATGGCATCTTGCGACCGTAAAGAATTCATGTATAGCAATTAGATCCTTCGTTCCAGATCTTACACGCTTTTCACATACTCGAATGTACGCTGGGCGAGTTCGTCAAACGCTCGGCCGTGTTCGATGTCGTGTTTTGGGAACGTAAGTCCCACTTTACGGGGTTGCATGTAGATCCCCCGCTGAAGCCTAGTAGAAACCCGACACTATCCATTGAAGACAGGCGCGGGCGAGTCTGAGGAAGCATCTAGGTCCCTTGCGCGCAGACTGCTATTCAACCATTTGTTGAAAATATCCAATGTTACGGTGCATGTATTTGCTGGTCTTTCTGACCCAAGGTGGGAAGAATACCGGCTTTTGCGAAAGGCAAGTCTACAGTACTAATAACAGTTTTCGACATACTCACTTTTACCTAGCCTATGTTCATCCTGATTAACGATGGTGATATCGGAGAGGACCTGGAAGATCACTTCGTTGTTTCGCGTCTCCTTTGCCATCGTGGTTTCTTATGTGATCTGCTAGAAAGCGGATTGGCGCTTGCACTCCTAGATGGTGCTGAGTTTCGTGACTCGAAAGTTAGTATCCGAATATGATTATCACATGGAATGATCCATTTTGCTTTCTACTATACAGGTATTTTCTTTTGTCTACGAGTCAAGATCACATGAAGGCAACCTGCCTCCCGCTGTTCGAGAGGCATGTTCACTGGCGGCTTGCGCTCTCGGAGAGAAGGCGATGGACATCTCTTTGCTTCAGTCCTCCACATTCGAATCCATAAGAGCGGTTGCAACTGGTGATATCGCCGTCAAGATGGCATCCAAAACACACTTCTCTAGTGGCAGGGAACGCGCCCTTTTTTTTGCATTCCTCGTTCACTTGGTGTTGCTTGATCGTCTCTCGACGCAGGATCGCGCTAGGAGGTTGGAACCTATGCAAGCGGACTTCAAATGCCAGCTTATCTCTGATTTCCTTCCGAGGGTCTTTCGCGCTGTTGAATCGGCTATCGTCTCACTGAGTACGACTGTCGATGTCGATGTGAGAGTTTTCATCGCGGTCGTTCGGTTCTTTGTAGAGAACAACTCCCTCTCGGTGCGAGCCATACTAGGAAGTGAAGTCGCCGACATTATCCGGGATGAACTGTCTTCGTTCTGTGTCCCAATTTCGACATTTTCGCAGTTCTCCCCGGAATTCCTGCCTTCTCCGCCGCTTGCATTACCACCCACAAAACATACGCCGGAGCTCCTTCCCTTCAGCAACAAGATGTTCGACAATGAACTCGTGGCAATACATAAACTCTCTGGCTCCGACACTTCCCAGACCTACGAACTTGAAAAGGAGGAGGATGAGGGTCCAGATGGTAGCGAAGAGTCAGGTACTGACGAGTGGGATACAAGCAGTGAAGGAGACGTGGCAGAAAAGGATACAAACTCGTGTAAAACTCCGGCGGAGTTGCCCAGGACGGCTTTCTTTGATGATGGCATACTCTTCAACGACACGCGACACTGGCACAATCACAGAAAGCCCTTGCTACCGAGGCACCTTGGAGGCGAGGATGTTTCTACGAAGCTGACAATGAAACAACGGAACAAAAAGCTACGGGCTGATCAGCGATTCATGAAGACTTTGCATCATAACGCCGCAACTCTGACGGGGGCATCAGGTGCAGCGCTGGATCAGATCAAGATACCGTTGGTTAAGGGGGGGTCAAAGCAATCTGTAACCAAGGTTCTACTTCATTTGATGGATTATTGGTCGTGGAAGCTGAGAGTAATACAGAAGCAAAGCCATACACATCCTGCCACCTCCAAAACTGTGCAGAAACAATCCAAAGCTGATGCCATTCGAGAAAAAAATAATGCACAAAAGGACCAAAAGCTGCGCGAGGAATCAATCGCATGGTTACGCATGCAAATGGATGAATTGGAGTCAACAAATTCGGCTTCTCTGGAAAGGTCACTTTCGGACCTGAAACGCAATAGAATGTCATACGAGCCATTCGTAGCGACCAACCTGGCACTGTATCGTCTGCATCGCATGTTCCAAGACTGGATTTCAGATCCACAACGTGAGTCCGAGGTGGTGCGCAACAAGAATTGCACTGTGGCAATTCGCACAATCAAGGATATCCTGGAGGTCCATTATTCGACGAGTAGTATTCGTAAATGCATCCAAGACGTCTTGGACGTTCTGGGATTTTCTGCGTACGCAAATACACTTACCATCCCTCCTACTACACTGGAAGACCGGTCACTCACGTTCAAGTTCGTGGAGCTGGTCGAATCGAAAATGCAAGTACCGCTTTATTCATTCATGCGGATCAAGGAACATCCGATTGAATGGCAGTTGCGCATGTTTGGCGAGTACATGGATCGGAGTATGGACAGCCAATACGACTTCAGAGTGCGGTTCAAACCTGATGCATGGCAAAGACAAGTCCTGGATGCCGTTGATGAGTACAAGTCCCTCCTCGTCGTTGGTATGTGAACACTTTACATGGAATTGTGCTTATTGGATTGAGTCATGTCATCTTAGCACCGACTAGTGCGGGTAAAACGTTTATCTCATTTTATGCAATGGAAAAAATCCTTAGGGAATCGGATGATGGTGTCATCGTTTATGTTGCCCCTACAAAAGCACTTGTCACGCAGGTGGCTGCAGAGGTATATGCACGTTTCAGCAAAGATCTGAAGAGTGGTAAGTTGCTCCCTTGCTTATGTCAAAGGTTCCAAGGTCATATACCAACATACAGGGAGCTGTTGGGCCATACACACCCGTGACTATCGTATCCATGACCCTCAGAATTGCCAGATACTTGTCACGGTCCCAGAAATGCTTGCCATCATGTTGCTTTCTCCGCCCTTGGCGAGGGTATGGACTCCTCGAGTGAAATAGTAGGTTGATTTCCGTTGCTTGCTTGCGAGGCTTTAATGAACTTCACAGTGTCATTCTGGATGAAATACATACAATTGGTCAACAAGAGGGTGGGTCTGTGTGGGAACAAATCCTTTTGCTCGCACCCTGTCCAATCATGTAAGTTTCCGACCCAATCTCCTTCGCGTACCTCATTACGACTCGCTTCGTATCATCAGTGGATTGTCTGCAACGGTGGGTTCACCAGAAAAGTTCAACACATGGCTCGAAGCGGTTCAGAAAGCTAGCGGGTTCCAACACACCTTTGTCCATCACCCTCACCGATACTCTCATCTCCGCAAATTTTTTTATAACATCCATGAAAAACCACACAGTACTTTCGAATCAGTTTCCTCGCACACATCTAGCGGAAGGATGTGTTTTCTTCATCCGATCGCGATGCTCGCATTCGGGCCTAGTTCTATCCCTTCCGATCTGGCGTTGGAGGCGTCGGACACGCTTACGTTGTATCAAGCACTTGCTAGAGATGGCGACGTACCAACTTCGACGTTGGACGCTCTAAACCCACTGAAGTGCTTCCCCTCTGACAGGCTCCTGCAGCAGAAAGACGTAATTGCGTTCGAAGAAGCGCTCAAAGCATGTCTCGCGTCGTTGGTATCAAAGTTCGATCCACGTGACCAAACGGCACCCTTGTATAGGGTTATCATGAGTCTCCAAGACCCGGCCCTCAGTCGGGTGCCCACCCAGGCGATCAATTCCCAACCAAAGCCAAAAACGTTCAAACAGGACTTGATCTACCTTGTTTGTGATCTTCATGCTCAAGACGACCTTGTAAGCTTTACATGCTTGGATGTGTATGCGCAGAAGCCTATCTTTCTCCTTTCCAGCCCGCAATCTTTTTCAACTTTGATCGAACAAACTGTGAGGTCATGGCGAAGACTCTCCTAGACACGTTAGTCACAAAAGAGAAGGAATGGCGTGCTTCGAATGTAGAATGGAAGCGCAAAATAGCGCAATATGAAGAGTGGCGACTAAGGGCAAAGGATCGCCAACGGGCAGCTGCCAGAGCAGCGAAAAACAGAGTCGATTCCGATGATGTCCAGACTGAGTGGCAGGCAACGTTCAATCCAAATGCGCCGCTTCCCCAATTTTCTCTCGCGGGTCAACATGGATCGTATGCTCAAAGCATGCTCAAGGAGGATTTGACACAGTTGGCGCGATGGACTTCGACACCTAATTGGGCGCTTCAATGTTTGAAGAGAGGAATTGCGGTCCACCACGCGGGCATGAACAAAAGCTACAGGTCGATCGTTGAAAGGTGAGAAGGACCATAATTGCTTTCAGTCTCTGGGCCACTGAGACCATCCGGACCTTAGTCTATTTCGTCGTGGATTCATTCGTGTCATCTTTGCGACAGGTATTACTTTCCTTTAGGATGCAAAGGAAAGACTAACGAAGGATTACACGCAGGTACACTCGCGCTTGGGATCAATGCTCCAACGAAGACGTCCGTCTTTTGTGGTGATTCACCATACCTAACTGCCCTAACGGTATATCATAATCGATTACGCTCTACGAAGAGGTGCTAACAAATCTGCATTAGTACCGACAATGTGCTGGTCGTGCGGGAAGACGTGGATATGACCTTCTCGGAAAAGTCGTATTCTATGGGCTCCCCATGGATCGAGTGCAACGCTTGGCCCTGTCCAAGCTCCCGTCACTCAGTGCTAACTTTCCTGTGACATCTACGCTCATTCTACGGCTCTTCAACCTTCTCGAGGGATCCGCTTATACTCGTATTGCCGAACAGGCGGTTCAACGTCTGTTCCGCCTCCCTCAAGTTAGGTTCGACTCCGATGAGGGCAAGGACCAACTCCTTCACCACATGCGATTCAGCATCGAATACCTTCGACGGGCACACTTGTTGGACGAACATGGCCGCCCGTTCAATCTCTGTGGGATCGTCTCTCAGCTGTACTACACCGAACCAAGTAATTTTGCGCTCGTTACGTTGCTCAGGCATGGCGTCCTCCACCGTATCTGTGCGCAACCCATTGTTATCCAGGCCAAACGAGACTTCATCCTGCTGATGAGCCACCTATTCGGGAGACGATATTTGCCGACATCATACCTCAAAGAGGAGAATACGGCAGACATCATCAAGCATTCCGCGTCAATGGTGATCTTACCCCCCTTGTTGGAGGATGCCCGGCGTGTGCTCGCAGCACACGAAGCAGAAATCCTTCAGATCTTTACGAGCTATGCTCTCGTGTACAGCTCACAGCACAGCGCCGAACTAGGACCGGACGCCCGGCTCCCGTTGAGCGATATAGAATATAGCGGCACGTCCGACACAAGGATCACGGGCACGTTCAAGGAGTGGTTGCAAAAAACGTCGATCAGAGTCACGGCAAGGTCACTGTTCGTCGCGAACTCGGGACACGATGATCGATTCGAGAGTGTGGCGGATCTGGCGAGAACAGCGCGAAGGGGGTTGACTCTGAACGAACATTCTATCCCCACATTTGCCTCGATCTTGAAAAGGCCGACAATGGAAGCGGCTGCCGAGGAGGGTCACCAAAGTACGGGACCTGCACGCAGCCAAGGTTTCGCCCTCAACGCGTATATTCTCGACTTTTACAAGCACGGTCAACTACAGCCGCTGAGTGATGCGAATGCGATTCGACGCGGCGACGTCTGGTATATGTTGCAGGAATTTGTTTTGACGCTGATGACGGTCCGGGGTGTGTTGTTTCAACTCATTACGCGGAAGCGAGAACAAGTCGATGCAAGAGGAGAATCGGATACAGGCGAAGGCCAGGGTGAAGGTGGGGAATCAGAGGACTTGGATAGCGGGTTCATCGATGTGGACGATCCGACCGAGAAAGATGACGAGGCGGATGAGGAAGAAGGCGGAGGGAAGCAGAGCGTTCAAGCGGGGAGTGCAACGAGTCCCATCAAGCCCGCTTGGGTAAAAGCGAGCGACTGGAGGGTTTATGAGATCGTTCATGAGGCGACGGTAGAGTTTGAAGAAAAGTTCAAGGCGGTATGGGCCTAGCGATTGAACGGGTCGCAAGCAAGCCAGGGTCAATGACTCTTTTACACAAGTACAGTATGTATCGCAAAGGAATTCCGTCTTGTTCATTGAAGTGCGATCCAATTGCATGTTTGTCGTGTGTAGAATTGTAGATTTCTCTTCGGAACGCATGTGCTCAGCGACTGCTCGATACAGATCATACCATAGCAATGCTCGCAATCGCGCACTGTGGCAGCAGTTCCACGCTTTCAAACATATAGCGAAAGACGACCGTCATAAATGGCGTCGATGTTGGTGTGAGGTTCAATGCCACGTCATGCCCCTCGTTAGACAAGCCGACAGAGGTCGTCGGCGTTCATTGCAGACCTTCAATGCTAGTGGCTACCATGAGAGAGGTCTTCTTCCGAGTCGCACGTTTCCTCCCTGGATGTCTGAGCCATTTTAGCTCTCCCTCGCACGAGGGAAGCTAGCGGCGGACAAAACTACCTTATGTGGACGCTGCCTGCGAGCGGGTAGGCGGGTGCAAAAGCGAGCAGCCCATGGCGCTACCACTACCCAGTGCAGTGCCAGTGGCGGAGAGGAGCGTGACGCCAGCACTTCGTACCAAATTTTCAGAACCCGAAATTTCACAGCGAACGAGCCGCGACGTCGGATCAACCGACGCTGGTGGAACGCGGAAGTTCGAAGAACAACAAGAGTCTATGCGTTGTAGCTCTTGTCTCGAAGAGAAAAGGAATGTGTGTGGCAAGACCGATGGTGCGAATAGTTAGCGGCGTCGCGAGAGGAGATGGTGAGAGGGTTGGGCGAAAAGCTGAAAGCTTTCCCGGCCCGAAACTGGGACCCGAAACTGTTGGGCGAGAGCCAGCTGTGTGGGCAGGTTGGGCACCGAAACAGTGGAGCTTGTCCCGACAGGAGTCGAATGACGCAGCGTCGGACAAAAACGTGAGCTTTGGAAGCGAACGGCTTTGGACGCGATCTGTGAGTGGGTGTGGAGGGTGGAGGGTGGGGGCGAGAAAAGCGTGTATCGAGGAGTACGAAAGATGACAGAGTACGACTAGCTGAGCGGATACAAGGAGTACGAAGAGAAGAGACGCGAGACATTTCGCTTCTCACACATAGACTATATCCTACGTCCGCCTCGTGCCTCGGCTGACCTAGGCTCGCGACTACATCCGACAGCATGCGGGCAGACGAAAATGGCCGGTCGTTGTAGCCAAGTTGAAACACGTTCGGTCAGCATTTCCATTCCTCAACGTAGTACTCGTACAACATGCTCATCTCTTGCTCACAAAACAAAACGCAAATCAATTCTGTGCCGCCTCGATAAACCAAATCTGACTAGAGATTTGGGCATTGTTCGCGACGATGGCCTAACGGAACGCAAACCTGACGTGAACAAACGACCGCCCCGTGATGCCGTTTATTCATACCTTGGGTTGATTTGTGTTCAAGGTGCCTGCGTCTAGTACGAACTGCAGCTTTTCCGAGACGAGTAATCTGCCAGAGACAGTCGTGAGCGAAAAACACAGACAACCCACATCGAACGTACTGATACGCCGTCTGCGGTCCCTTGGTCGCGTCGTAGATGGTCACGGTGTTGATAGACCAGTACTGCTGCTCCGTGCTCGAGATGGAGACGTCCTGAGTACCATCTCTGACAGAAGTGCAGAGATTTCCTTGCTTCGATACGCTCCGGATAGTATACCCATTCGCCGTGTTTTTGAACTCCCACTGTCGTTCGAGGTGAGCGGCGTACGCTATACCAATGCAACCACCAACCTTGGCATCCGAGTCGATCGTGTTTACCGTCACCGAGTTGGATGTGGTCGGAATGAGGTATTGTTTGCCGTCGTAGTAGCTACGGACGGTGTAGACTCCGTCCTGCACGATGTTGTAAGCGGAAAACTTGGCGGGATTTATGCCAAGGTCAAGGAAAGCCTTTTCGGTTCCACACGCCGCCTTGAAGTTCTCGATCCAACCACCCCATTTGGCCTGCCTCTCCTCAGAGGTGAGGCTGGCGATGCTTGTGTTGATGAATTCTGACGAGTGGTCATTACGATTGGCCCAAACTAAGCCACGAATGAAAACCGTACTTTTGTACTTTGCAGCAGAGCTTCCGTTTGCATTCGCCTCGATCCACAGTGGGTAGTACAATGTGTCTGGATGGCTTGTCAGAACATTCAGAGTGAGGGAGGAAGGCACGTACTCCTGACGGTATCTGGCTTCCTCAACAGCTTGTTCGCGATGGTATCGTATCCCTGAAAGACATTAACAACAATCCGTTTGAGTGTCGCCACAACGGCTGTTTACCATTATACATGGCAGAAGAACGATGTGTATGCTGCAAGGTTACACGGGCATCCGGAAGTCAGTCAAGCTCCAACACGATAGATACACCCCGCAGAACGAACGTACTCGAGCCAGCTTGACTCTGCCGCACCGATGACGGAGTTGTAGAGCGCAACAGAACGCTTGAGCTCGTCCGACTTTTTCTCTGAAGAGACCACAGTCGCTGGCACACCCATCTTGTCCGTGCAGTCGGCTCTGGCACTTGCGACATACCCAAGGCTCTTTGAGAGCTTGGCCGCGAAATCCTTGATGTCCTCGAAAGTACCTGATTTACCGACGGCCTCCATCCTGACCCGGTAGTAATATTCGAGGTACGTGGCATCTTGCTGTGTGTTCGTCTCTAGTGAAGGCAACGACAAAACGTCACGTCCGACGTACGATCATGTAATGCCGGAACCCATTCAGAGCGGCAGTCCCATTGGCCAGATTGTGGGGGAGTGGGTGATCGATGAGCGCTTTCCATTCGTTCGAACAACTGTCGACGATCTGTTGCACATAGTCGGGCGAATCAGCCAGCGCGACGAATCCGAGGGGAGCAAAGTGTGGTCGCGTCCTGCATGCTGATTAGCGACACGATGTCGATGCACGGGTCGAGAGTGGGGCATACTCGGAATCGACGTCCGCATGGGCAAGCGCCAAAGCGATCCGGCTGTGTAGACCAGGGTGAGTGGGCGCTCTGTCCGATTCTGAGAAATTCATCTTGGTTCGAACGTCGGAATGAGGAGGCGTTGCGATCCACGAAAGCGAGGACGGATGCGCTTTTACATCGGTTCCATTGCCTCTCCGTGGTGACGATAGGCCATCTCCGCCGATACTCCGGCTGGTCCATATAAGAGCAGGTGACGGTGAGATAAAGAAGGCACCATCTCACTAGATCGATCACGAAGAGAAGGTGGATAGGGCGTGCCACTTGCAGATGACCTGGAACGTGTGATATGACGAGTGAGCGCGAGGTGGCCAAACGTGGTTAGAACATTGCGGCAGAGAATTCCAGAATATCACGTTAGGTACATACTTTACCTGAAGCCCAGACCGACTCTCCATCCCAGCCAACTTCAAAGCACTCGGGCTGGTGACAGAAAAGCTCGAGGGATCAGTTCGGAGACAGCACTCCTAGAACTCGTACTACTAGTACGCCACCACCTGGCCGCCATGTGATCGTGGACGCATACTAACGGGAAGGCGAGAAAATGCAAACAGGCGACTCAGGTAGAGAGAGGCGACAGTTAGTACAGCTCTGCAGGACAGAAAGGGACAAGAGAGAGCAACCGATAGCCGAAACATCACGGCACATTTTCAGTCGAGATTGCCCAAGAAGGATGTCTACCACAAAGAACAAAGGCTAAACCGAGACATTTGTTCTTCCGATTTTCATCACGCACTGCCACTACCACGGAGAGCTTCGCTTTCATCCATCTGTATTTCCGCCCTCGGCCCTCCCTCTGATACCTCATCATTCTGCTGTGCATCCACGAATATGATCGCACTTCGGGAATGATTCTCGCCGAGCGATCCAAATCCAAATCCAGAGTCGATGTGACTTCTGTGTCCACCCTGCCGACCATGTGCATACAGTTTCCGCAAGGCCAAAATGAATCGTGGAACGAGTGCATATGGAAATCCGGATCCCATTATTGCTAATAGGAATGCTTCCCATTCATTCAATGACATACGCCCAGTGTCACTCAAAATACCAACAATTGCATAAAACAGCATGCTATATGTAACAATTTTTATGAGCTTACTTCAAGTTTCTGTAGAAGATGAAAATGGGACATACATGAGGAAGTAGATCATGCCTTCTTGAACAAGGTGCATTGTGAATTGATTCAGATGGGATTGACCTGTTCCTTGAAAAGTTTGTAGTGATTCCTTGATGAGTTGGATAATGAAGAGTGAGCACATCAATATACCAAGTGCAATCTGTGCACTATTCATGACTAGATCTGGAATGATATCAACACCCTGCTTGGTGCATACTTTGAAATCAAGCACTTGAGTAACCACTAGGACCAGAAAATAGGACACCATCATTATACTATAATGTGTGCAGAACATAGTTAACCATTCACATACCATCCTTAGGGGTATGCCAGACATTGTCCCTGATGGTGGCAATGAGAAAAGCAACAACCTCAGTCCCATAGAACATCAGGAGGGTTGCTAGAATAAGCATTGATCTGCCATACAATGCCCAAACACGAAAGATCATTGCCACTATATGCATTACATATGTAGGTCATATGCATTATTAGAATTGGAAAAGGTATCTTACATTCTGCTGCAATCCAAAAAATCAGATTGGCCCAATCAGCAATATGCCCAACTATTGTGCCTTTAGGAAGTTCTTTAGCAGCATGATCCAGGAAAACAGAGTGAACATACAGCTATTTGTCACCACCAACCAGTCAATAATATAGTGATTAATATTAGATTTGAAAAAAAAAACATACATCTGCCAGTAGAAAAAAAAAAGGTTCAACATATTCACCAATCATCAATAGAACCAATACATACTTTCAAAGGCCCTGGAATGAAAGAAGATCCCCCTTTCATGTCAAGTCAGTCCATCAATATGACATTGAATATTGTAGAATTAAGCATACAAAGGCTACCACCCCTAAAGAGTTAATTAGAACCCAGTAATCAATTATCATATTGAATGCGCACATACATGACATAACACAGGCCAGTATAACGTGCCTGGATGTAAGCAATATGAGACTGGCTAGAATGTGATGGAAATGGTAATAATACATGCCAGAATGAATAACATGGATACCCATGTCCATTTGTAATTCTGACACTATTTCAGAAACCCATTCAAAGACCAGGAAACAGCCCACAAACCCAAATATAATCCACCTGAGAATTATATCAGCCATGGAATGTCATAGTAGCATTTGTATCACATACCTCATCAGTGAATGTGAGGACTACCAATATCGACCATTGTCAAACATCTTGGAGAAACCCATAGAAATACCATGTACATACTATAATCATATCCAACAGCCGTAGTCAGCATCACTGGCAGAATAGTAGTATGTTCAGCAGAAGCTACAGAACAAATATGTATAAAGGTGGAGGAAACATACAGGATGCGTAGTTATTTAGTAGAATGCTTCGAACGTCTT
>JBBPMP010000649.1:2703-15220 GCA_038090395.1 Boletales sp. KT-2023a
TCCATTCTCATACCTTCCGCCTTCCCTGAGTTCGTGCCACTAGTATGTACCTTTACGTACTCCGTAGTTCCGCCCTACGCTCTCAGCTACATAGCCCTCGCTCTCTTGTACTTAAAGTCAGTACTTCGCTGAGGATCACCTGAGTTTGAATATCAACTAAGTCTCTCCACTCCACTCTGTCCAATCTCGCTCTTCCCCTCCACGCTTAACCACCACTCTGCCTCGGTCGCCTCACCGCCACCATTGTAATCTGTCTGTACTCCACCCCTCCAAAATACGAGGACAAGGGCAGTACAAGGGTGCAGGCATCTCCTGAAGCCGCCATCCTCACCATCTGACCCAACCTCCATATCCCATACCTCCACACCCCCTATGTCCATACCTCTGGAGACTGGAGAACCTGGACTTGACAGTATATTCAAACTCCCACTTGTACTGTCTTCACATCACTGTTACTTATGACCTTCCAAAGCATTATCTGTACTTGCTCTCAGCACCGCGCTGAGCAGCTCCTTCCTGACGCAGGGCCAAGCATGCCTGATGAAGTTATCCACCTCCCACCCAGGGAAGAGGATGACTTTCTTTCTTTTACCTGCTGTGCTCCCCTCGCCCCTAGTCGCCCAGCTCTTGGAAAAGGCTGCGCTACCACCCCTATCCCAGACACCGATGATGGATGCCGAACCCCCACTCCATCCACATGTCAAGCGACTCGCAGTCGTTCCTACGCATTTCTGGACATGCCGGACCCTGCAGGTTCAGGCCCTCCTGGCGGCGGTGACTCCCCAGACCCTACTCCTCCTCTGTCGCCTCATGCCATCAGTCTCCCTTCTTCCCTTCCCTCATCTTCCCTACCTCCTACTCCTACTCCGCCTCCCTCCGAGCTTCCTGGTGATCCCCTCATGGCATTGGCGCAAGCCATCCATGACCTCGCCCAGGCTCAGTCCTTAGATCGAGGCTCCTCCTCCAACCGCACCAAGGTCCGCGAACCAGATACATTTGATGGGATGGACTCCCGCAAGCTCCATGCATTCCTTGTTCAGTGCGAGGTGAATTTCCAGGACTGTCCCAAGGCCTTCCAGTCCAACTGCGCTAAAGTTATCTTCACACAGTCGTACCTTAAGGGTATGGCACTTGAGTGGTTCGAGCCAGATCTCCTGAACGTCAGATCCTCCGTCCGTCCATTCTGGATGAACAACCACGAGGAATTCGTCTCCGAACTCCGCTCCAATTTCGGTCTGCACAATCCCATCGGAGATGCCAAGCACCAGCTCGACCACTTGATGATGAAGGACGGAAACCGGATCAACAAATACAATGTGGAGTTCAACCGCCTGGCTGGACAAGTTGAGAACTACGGTCAGGGCGCACTCCACCACATCTTTTACAACGGTCTTCCGGACCGGATCAAGGATGAGATCTTGCACGTTGGTAAACTGGAGACCCTCGCAAAGCTCCGCCTCCTCACCCAGACTGTCGACGCCTGATACTGGGAATGCAAGTCCAAAATCTCCCGTCAAAAGGAGAAATCGTCCACGCCCTCCTCCGCCAACAAGTCGTCATCTCCGTCCGTGTCCGCGTCCTCCACCACTCCTACTCCCACCTCCTCTGCCAAGCCGGCTATGCCCTCCAACTCCGGCAAGGCATCTACCACCTCCACGAAATCCGCTACCTTGGAAATCCTGTCACATCTAGGCAAAGATGGGAAACTCACCGAAGAAGAGCGCCAGCGATGTTTCAAAAACAAGCTGTGCATGTTCTGTGGCCAGCCCGGTCATAATGCAAAGGATTGCCCTAAGTCGACCTCGAAGGCCTCGAAAGTGCAGGCCTCTACGGTCATTCTGACCTCCACTACAGAGTCGGAAAAATGGTCCCCAGTCCCCAGTCCTCTGCGCGACCTGGAGACTGCGTTGACTCCACTCGCGCACTTACAGAGGTCCGACTCAATGCATCCACTCTTTCTGACCCTAATGCCCTTATGCCGTCCGTTTCCCTTCTTGATTATGAACTCCCTCCTGTACTCGCTTTAGTTGACTCTGGTTCCACCCACTGTTTCATAGACTCCGCTTTTGTCAATAAAAACTCCTTGCCTACTTCCAAAGTCCCTCCGCTCTCTCTCAGACTCCTCAACGGCTCTTCAAACTCCACCATCACGCACTCCATACAGCTCCACCTCCATTTCCCCTCCGGCAATGTCACCTCCGAGACATTCTTTGTCACTCCGTTGGATTCCTCTTGCGTACTCGTTCTCGGACACAGTTGGCTCACCCGTTACAATCCATTGATTGATTGGGTATTGGGCAACATCAGCTTCCGAACAACTATGGAACAAATGCCGACAGCACCAGTACCACCCTCTGCTCCTCCAGTCAAGTCTCTGACTCCTCTGATTCCGGTCGTCTGCGACGAACCATCTCCATCTCCATTCCCCAACTCGCCCCCTTCCGCTCCGCACATCTCTTTTGTCAATGCCGCCGCTTATCAGCGTGCATGTAAACTTGAGGGATCGGAGCATTCCACACTCTACATCCGCCCCGAGGATTTCCATTCTGCAAAGATGCGCTCCATGTCTGCCACTCCGGATACTCTGGACCTTTCCAATGTCCCTTCAGACTACCACGAGTTCGCCGACATATTCAGTAAGGCAAAGGCTACCCAGCTCACGCCACATCACAAATTTGATCTGAAGATTGACTTGGATGAAGGTACATCTCCTCCTCTCGGCCCGATCTACCCCCTTTCCACCACCAAGCTAAACTCCCTCCACGTTTTCCTGGATGAGCACCTCACCTACGGGTTCATTCGCCAATTGAACTCCACTCACGGTGCTCCGGTCCTATTTGTTCATAAGAAAGACAGTTCACTCCACCTCTGCATCAATTTCCGAGGATTGAACAAGATCACGAAGAAAGACCACTACCCCCTTCCACTCATCTCTGACCTCCTGGATGCTCCTAGCAAAGCCCGCATTTACTCAAAAATTGATCTCTGCCACACATACCATCTCGTCCACATCACTGATGGCGACGAGTGGAAGACCGCATTCCGGACTCGCTATGGGTCTTTCGAGTGGTGTGTAATGCCTTTTGGTCTCACTAATGCGCCGGCAGTATTCCAGAGGTTCATTAATAGCATCTTCGCTGATCTCCTCGACGTCTGTGTCATCGTCTACCTTGACGATATCCTCATTTACTCCTCTGACCCATCCCTCCACAGGGACCACGTCAGAGAAGTACTCCGCCATCTCCGGAAGCATGGACTGTATGCTAAACCGGAGAAGTGTGAGTTTCACTCCACCTCCATCGAGTATCTCGGATTCCACCTCTCCACCAACAGTCTCTCCATGTCCTCCGACAAAGTCAAAGCCATCTTCGACTGGCCGGAACCCCGCAAAGTGAAGGACATCCAGTCATTCCTCGGCTTCGCAAACTTCTACCGTCGTTTCATATTCAATTACTCCGACATCGTCATTCTGCTTACTCGCCTCACGTGCAAAGACGCTCCCTGGAACTTCTCTGACAACTGTTGCTCCGCTTTCGAGCGCCTCAAGGCCACTTTTACCTCCGCTCCTGTCCTCACTCACTGGGTGCCCAATGCTCCGCTCATGGTCGAGACTGACGCCTCAGACTACGCTGTCGCAGGTATCCTGTCTATCACCTGCTCCGACGGTGAGCTCCATCCGGTTGCATTCTACTCCCGGACCTTGACCGCTCCGGAGCTGAACTATGACACCCATGATAAGGAGCTCCTGGCCATCTTCGAGGCCTTTCAGCATTGGCGCCACTACCTTGAGGGCTCTGCAACTCCGGTCGATGTTGTCACGGACCACAAAAACTTGGAGTATTTCACCGCTTCAAAGGTCCTGACGTGTTGCCAAGCCCGCTGGTCAGAGTTCCTCTACCAGTTCAATCTCATTATCCGCTTCCGCCCCGGACGCCTTGGTGTGAAACCTGATGCCCTTACTTGCCGTTGGGACATCTACCCAAAAGAGGGGGATAGGGACTATGCTCGTGTCAACCCGCACAACCTGAAGCCTGTTTTTACCCAAGAACAGCTCGCATCCTCCCTCCAGGCAACCTTTCTCCTCACTCCCGCTCTCTGTGCCACTGTCCTCGTTGACATGGATTTCCTCCACCGAGATATCCTCTCCGCACTCTCCTCCGATCCTATTGCCCAGCGGCACCTCTCTGCCATCTCCACCTCCTCCGATGCTCGTTGGTCAGTCGACATCGACAGATTCCTCCGCCTCGATGGAAGGATCTACATTCCCGATGCCAATGACCTCCGCCTCCGCGTGCTCCGCTACAAGCATGATCATCCCCTAGCAGGTCACTTCGGTCAGAATCGCACCTTGGAGCTCATCTGCCACAACTATACTTGGCCCAGACTCCGCACTTTCATCAAAGAATACGTTGCCTCATGTACAGCCTGCTCCCGCGCAAAGGTTCCCCGACACCGGCCCTACGGTCTGCTCAAGCAACTCCCAATCCTGGAGTGCCCATGGCACTCGATCTCGATGGACTTCATTGAACACCTCCCCTCCTCCTCCGGTTACACCTCCATCCTTGTCGTTGTCGATCGCCTCTCTAAGCAAGCAATTTTTATCCCCACCTATGACACCATCACCTCCCCTGACCTCGCAAAACTCTTTGTAGTGCATGTTTTCTCCAAGCACGGAGTTCCGTCCCACATCACCTCTGATTGCAGATCCAAATTCGTCTCCCATTTCTTCCGCTCTCTCGGTAAGGCCCTCGGGATCAATCTCCACTTCACCTCTGGATATCATCCAGAAGGCGACGGACAAACCGAGTGGATGAACCAGACCCTAGAGCAATACATTCGGATCTACTGCAGCTACCAACAGGATGACTGGGTGGACTTGTTACCTCTGGCAGAATTCGCCTCCAACAATGCGCTGAGCGCCACTACCGGTGTCTCCCCCTTCTTTGCGAACAAAGGTTATCATCCGGACATCTCTGTCCATTCCAACCTCACCCTCTCCTCCACTCGAGCTCAGGAGTATACCTCCGATCTCCACCAGCTCCATGAGTTCCTCCAGACCGAAATGGCGCTTGCCCAACAGCAATACCAAGGACCTGCCAATGCTCGGAGATCTCCTCCTCCGGACCTGAAAGTCGGTGACAAAGCATACGTGAAAGCCAAGTACTTCCAGACTATGCGCCCCTCTCAGAAGTTCTCTGACAAGAATCTCGGTCCTTTCGAGGTCATCGCGCATCCAGGATCCCACTCCTTCACTCTCCGCCTTCCCGACTCCATGCGCTCCGTGCACCTGGTATTCCATGTCTCACAGCTTGAGCCCTCCATCCCTAACTCCATTCCAAACTGCACTCAACCTCCACCTCCGCCTGTCGAGATAGACGGCAAACTCGAATATGAGATCGCGGAAATCCTGGACTCCAAGATCGACCGCCGGTGATGTCACTGCCAACTCCTGTACTTTGTTAGATGGGCCAGATATGAGGGGACTGACGAGGAAACCTCTTGGCTCCCCACAACGGAGTTGGACAATGCCAGCGAGCTGATCGAAGCATACCACCTCCGTTACCCTACAAAACCCAGACCTTACAGCCCACCTCCGTAGATTTTCCATTTCTTTTTCTTTTAATTCTATTCACCTCCACTTCTGTTTCCTTTTCTTTCTTTCTCCTTCACTCACACCTGACTGACCTTTCCTCTTATCCACCTTCATGGGTTCAGGCCCTAAGAGGGGGATACTGTCACGTCCCGTGCCCTTTCGCCTTCATCCGCCTTATCCGCACCCTTCGTCCGACTCTGCACTGTCCTGTCCGAAGTCCGCCTGTCTTGTTCCGCCTTTGCGCGACAAGTCTGGACACCTCCGGACATCTGGTTCCCTTAAGGTCCTGTTTCTTCCTTTCGTTCTTCCTATTGTTCTGCATTCACTTATGTTTTCTTTTGTCTCTATTGTTCTCGTCTGTGCCTGGCAATCGGTCTAGTTCCCCTTCTCCATTCTCGTACCTTCCGCCTTCCCTGAGTTCACGCCACTAGTATGTACCTTTATGTACTCTGTAGTTCCGCCCTACGCTCTCAGCTACATAGCCCTCGCTCTCTTGTACTTAAAGTCGGTACTTCGCTGAGGATCACCTGAGTTTGAATATCAACTAAGTCTCTCCACTCCACTCTGTCCGATCTTGCTCTTCCCCTCCACGCTTAACCACCACTCTGCCTCAGTCGCCTCACTGCCACCGTTGTAATCCGTCCGTACTCCACCCCTCCGAAATACGAGGACAAGGGCAGTACAAGGGTGCAGGCATCTCCTGAAGCCGCCGTCCTCACCATCTGACCCGACCTCCATATCCCATACCTCCGCACCCCCTATGTCCGTACCTCTGGAGACCGGAGAACCCGGACTTGACACCTCATTGAAGAGCTGAAATGCAGGCCTTCTGAGCGTGGAAAGTTTTTGCCTTGTTGAGCCATTCTCTGAGAGTGGAAGGGATGGTGGACATGGAGAGGATCATAACAGCAAGTTGTTGGTCGAGACCCAGGGAGAACTGGTCAATGAGGGTGAGTTCGTCAGTGATACCAGCTCTGGCAGCAAGGTTCTGGAAGTTGGTGATATACTTTTGAAAACCGTCGTCGTGTTTGCCGTCCTTTCCTTTGGACGACTTCTGTATGAGTTTGGAGAGCTCGAGACGGGTGGTGACTTTGGTGTTGAAGGGGTAAAAGGTGGATTTGAAGTTTCCAACAAACTTGTTGAAGGTTTTCTCGGATTGAGCAATTGCAGAGTTGGCCATGAGATCATACCACATTTCAGAGAAGGAGACTCCTCATCCCTTGCTCATTTTGTTCAACGTGGTCATGATTCTGCTGTCATCAGAGGAGTAGAGGGCTTTGTTGATCTCGAAGTAGGCCTTCATGGCCTTGATCCATCGAACAGCATCAGCTGGATCACCGGAGAAGTCCGCAGGGAGGGCGGCTTTGAGTTCGGTCATGATGGACGGAGTGACTGGTGTACTAGGTGGGACGAAGATGGATGGAAGTAAAGGGGCTGGTGCGAGAGAGATCTGGGGAAGAACTGGGCTAAGCTTAATGGGGGACACTGGGGGGGTGCTAGAGATGTGAGAACTGGGCAATGGGGTGGGGATTGTGACTATGGGAAGAGACAATGGTGGTGGTGGGGCAGTGGATATCCACTGGAGCATACATTCCATCTGCTGAATAGGAAAAGAATTAGGTTGATATTTGTGACTCTGATCTATCATATCTATATGGCTATGTATTGTTATGCATATGTAACCTGTACACCTGCTATTTTTTATATATTTATATTTCTCATATAGTTATCATCAGACTGGATGACATAATACCTCAACATTTATATTCTATGTACATATTCACTGCATTTCAACATGCATGTTGAAATGTAGTATTTTACACCTACATAGTCTGAGTTGATCACTAGATACTTGTGGTCATTGATCTCCCATGGCAAATACCCCTCTTCCTGCATCCCCACCCATTCTCTCTGTCCTCCTGAGCATCAGCTTCTCACAGGTGAATCAACCACAACCATCCTTCCATCCTTGTATCCTGGCTTGAACATGTCCAACCTATCCAACCTATCCATCTCAAGGTCTTTCCAGTACCTCTTGAATCTCACCATCTTTCCCATGCTCACTCTGACCATTGGTCAGTGCTTCTGTTTCATAACAATCACCCTCACTCACTCACCTTCTCATTCCCTCCTGGTCACTCTCCATCACACCTCCCTCCTGCCATCTCTCTACAAGCTCTCTTTCCTGCTCTCCAAACACCTCCCATCCACCTGCCTCCTTCATCTTCTTCATCCCCATCTCAACAACACACTCCAGTATTTGGTTCATGCTTTCATCAACCACAAATGGCATGTTCTTCTTGTCACACTGTCTTCATGAAGGTATATTTCCACAATCTAACTGGCACCTCAGGCATTGGAATTGTTTCACACTGATCTCACTCCACAGTTTGCCTACACATTCCATGCTGTTGGACTAGCACATATATAGTAATATCTATGGTCTAAAATCCAAATGATTGCTCTTCCACATAGGCTCCATTTGCCTTGACTACATCCAGCTACATGAATCATGGTTTTCATACCCCCTTTTGAAAACTGCTAGAAGGATGTGGCAGATAAATATTATCACCCCCCAACCAAAATCCTTTGACAACCTGCACTATGATAGGTTTCCATTCTTAGATAAGCACCATTTGGTCAGTGCATCATAAGCCCACCCATTTATTATATAGATCAGAGAATGTACATATTTGGCAATAATGATTGCAACCACCTTATCTTGTGATCAATATTAGTTATATGTGCCTGTCACCAACCCATTTCCAATGATTTCCTGACCTTGTGCAATGTACCAGGCAGATCATAGAGGCCTAGTGTTGCCACAGCTTGGCTTGGCTATGTCCCTGCTCAGCTATATCATGTACCCAGCTCAGCCTGGCTTGATTAGTCAATCTAGCCAACCATAGCCATTTTCCTGGCTAAAATTGGCTCAAGCGGGATATAAGCAAGCTATAGTCAACTCAAACATGTAATGTCACTACCATGCATAATGTGCTTGAAAACAAATAAAGTAGATTTATTGTACTTATACAACATTTTATTCCTCCAACAAAATCCAACATACCAACATCCAGATCATCTGAACAGCAGGTAAAGAGACATCAGATAAATTTATACCATACTTGGACTTGGTTCAATTCAGTGGAAGACTTACCAACAAGCAGGACACTCATGAAGAGGTATGACTCAGCTTGAAGGTATTGAAGGGATGAAGACTATATGCCTGAAAGGTGGACTGAGGGACTAAGAGGACTTAGGAGACTAAGAGTGAATCAAGAGAATGCTAGATTGCATAGATTGAGAATAGAGTACAAGTAGATCAACTACTGGACTATATACTAGACAATGCATAAGCACAGAATGTCATGGAACGATGAGGAATAAAGGGACACATCATCAATGAGTAATCAAGATGAAATAAGAGGAAAGGACATGTTACCATTTACTGTAGTAACAAAGTATGACATAAAGGCATGTAAAGGACACTCTAATGAAAGAGAAGTGAGATGAAAAGAAGAGAAAAGAGATATGGGTAAATGATCATAACATTACCCCCTCTCTACACTTGAAGTCCCTGATCTCAAACATCATACAGAATCTCCCGGTGGTGGGGAAGGAAAGGATGCCACAAAAGCCTGCAAAGAAGTGCAATTTTCGAAGGGACAGTCAGCAAGGATGTGTCCAGCTTGGTCACAGCAAGCACAGGCATGTGTGGGGCAGAAATGATCAGAATGACCCCAATGAGAACATGCAGTGCAAAGAGTGTGGAAGCAAAGGTGAACTGGATGACCTGGAGCAGAAGTGTGGAAAGAAGGGCATTGATACTCAGCACAGTTTTCCCAATAATGTCCAAGATAGTGACAATGATAGCAGTGGGCAGATGGCAGGGCAGGAGGTTGAGAGACAGGAGAAGAGAGAGTTTGGATTGCTGAAGAGAGGATGCAATGGCCAGTGGGGTTGCAGAAGAATTGAATATGTTCTCTGTTGTGGGCTAACATGCCTTGGTCTATGATGAATCCATCAGAGAATATAGTGGGATTATTGACTTGATGGTTGGGAATGAGCTCAACAGAGGAAAGACGATCTGCTAGGGGTCATGACAGGGTAATAATGGGTAGGGGAGGAGGTGAAGGGGATGTGAGGAGGGCTTGGGAGGTGGAGACGGTAGGGATAGAGTTGATGGAGGCAAGGTAACAATCACAATCAGCAATGGGAAGAGAAAGGTAAACACAACAAAAAGTGGGATATAATGAAATGAGATCAAGATGTTCAATGAAAACATGAAAGCCATGAAGATGAAGAATCATGAGAACACATTCAGGAAGACAACTAATGAGCATACAAAGTGGAAGTCCAAACACAGCAGGAAGATCAGAGGGAGCAGAGAGGAAGTGATAGGTTTGGATTTTAGCTACATCAAGGAAGAGGTGTATGAGTTCCTGAGTGATCTCATCTTCTGCATAAAGCAGATCATTTTCGAGGGCATGGATGAGGGTAGGTTCAGTGAGGATGCCAGCATAGAGAGTGTTGATGGTGGAAGCAGGTAAGTAGATGGCCTGCACAGGCCTGGAACATAAGGGAGAAGACAAAGAAATAGAACTGGAAGGACAGCCCGATATAGGTGAAGAGGAGGGAGGAGAGGAGTTGGTGGACATCAAGAAGTAGGGAAAGGAGAAGGTTGATGAAGAGAGAAAAATAGAAATAAGTCAAAAGGATCAATGGACAGGACAGTCTGAAAAACAACAAAAACACTCATGTTCAAAGAAGTGGGTAGAAGAAAGTTTGGGGTGACAAAGAAGAAACAAACACTTGGCACAAGCTTTGGAATTGAATAATTGGGAGTATGCAATGTTGATGGGGATAGCATTCATGGGGAATTATCAAAGTGAGTGAGTCTTTTTGTAAGCAGTTAGAATGGTCTGTGCATGGCAAAGATTATGTTTGGGTTCCCAAGTATTTTTGGAAGCTGAATAACTCTTCCATGTGGTTAGGTATTGATAACAGCCAGGAAAGCCCTTGTGTGAGAGAATTCCATCTACTTCATATTCTTCTTCACCATCAATGATGTCAGGAGGTGGAGTGGGGAATAAAGGACCATATGCTTCTATGAAACAAAAGGGGGAAAGAAGGGTGGCATGGAAGACATTGTGGATTTTCCAGGTGGGAGGAAGGCAAAGGTGGTAAGCAAGAGGAGATAATACCTGACTGATCTCAAATAGTCCCAATCGCTTGGGTGTGAGTTTCTTAGAAGGGAAGGGGATGCAGAGGTTAGTGGCTTCTAGCCAGACCTTATCTCTGACTTTCCATGGGGAGAACTGTCAGGTACAGTGTTGAGTCATTAATTGGCGAGCAGATTCATGTGCTGCCAAGGCTTCTTTCCATGATTCTTCTAGGGCAGTGAGGTGAGAGGAGAGGGCTGGGATAAACATCTTTCCTAAGGGAGGATAGGCCTGAGGATCATAGCCAAGTATCAGGGAGAAAAGAGACATTTTAGTGGACAAGTGGGGGGCAGAGTTGTGGTGGAATTTGGCAAAGGTGATGAAAAAGGACCAAGAGTGAAGTTGATTTCCACAGAAAAGGCAAAGATATGTCTCGACCTCCTGGTTTGTTCATTCAGTTTGGCCATCGGTTTGGGGGTGATATGCAGTAGAGAGGTGAACATTGTAGTGGAGTAGGCAAGCAAGTTCCTGGGTGAAGGTAGAGGCGAATTGTGGTCCATGATCAGAGATGATAGAGTCATGTAGACTGAACCATTTGAAAACATTGTTGTAAAAAAGAAGAGCTATGCCTGCTGCATCAATGGTTTTTTGACAGGGCATGAGAATTACCCCCTTCAAAAGGCCATGGTCAACCACAACCAAGAGAGAATCAAAACCAAAGGAAACAGGAAGATTGGTGATCAAGTCCATGGAGAGCTGGCAAAAGGGAAGAGATGTGGAGGAAGGGATGGGAGAGAGGGGAGGAGATGTGGGATGGGTATTAACTTTGGATTGTTGACAGAGGGCACAGCCTGTGATGAAGTGGTGAATGAAAGTGGCCAGACCAGGCCACCAGAAGTTGTGTTCAAGGAGAGCCTTGGTACAGAAGAAACCCATGTGGCCAGTGGTGGGGGACTTGTGAAGAGAGCATAGGAGGGACGAACAGGAGGTACATAGGGGGAACATAGAGGTGATGGTGGAAGTACAAGTGTCCATTGTCGAAAGACCAATCTGAGAGAGAAGATTGAGGAAAGAGGGGTGAACTGTCTTGTATAGAGTGGAGTGCACAGAGAACAAGGGGATCAGAAGAGGACGATTGGTGAATACTGTTGGTTAGGGTGAGGTCAAGGGCAGAAATGATGACAGGGTCAGGGAGAATGGAAGAAAGATTATTGAGAGAGGTGTCCATGTCAATGTTGCGAGAGAGGGCATCTGCAGGGGCCATGCGAGAGCTGGGGGTGACTTGCCAAATAATGTCAAAGTCCTGTAAGAGAAGAGACCAATGAGCCTGTTGTTGAGACAATTTTTGGAGATCTTTGAGGTAGGAGAGATTTTTATGGTCTGTGATGATAGTAACAGGATGTGCAGTTCCCTGGAGGTATTGCTTCCATTCCTGTAGAGCGAGGATAACAGCAAGGAGTTTGCGATCGTAGATGTCATAGTTTTGTTCAGCTGGGCTGAAGGTTTGGGAGAAGTAAGCACAGGGATGAGGGTCACCATTGAAGTCATTCTGAAGGAGTACTGCACCAGCAGCAAATAGGGAAGTGTTGGACATGATGAAAAAGGTGTGAGAGATGTCAGGAAAGGCAAGGACCAGCAAAGAAGAGAAACAGGTTTTGTTGCAAGTACGACCAAAGCAGTGGGAACTAAAAGGAATGGACTCAGGCTTCTATTGGTAGAAGACTTAGGTATGTAACTAACCTAAAAGGAATGGACTAATTAT